>OZ026615.1:50523449-50700949 GCA_964020975.1 Hermodice carunculata | reverse complement strand
CAACTTTGCATGTTATGCTGTGTGGTAGATGTTTTCAGAAGCAAAGTAAGTTCAGCTTAGATATTCTCTGGCTTTGGCATATAATATGAACGAATACATATTTTTCTTGTCACCGCCAGGAGTTGTTGAAAATGAATGCTGCAATGTTCCAACAATGTCCTAACCTTAATGAACACAGAAAAACTCTGGACAGTAATATTGTGCCATAAACTGACATGTACACTGTACAGGTCTGCAAATTGAGTAACTGATCATTTCATGATTTAATCACATGGTGATTGCTTCTATGTTGCGGTTTCTTGGTAACTAGCACACAATCAGATTATGTAATTCCATTTATAACAGTGTATAATGTGTAATGACAAGCACATACATCTTTGTAAATATGACATACATGTCATCTTATGGACTGTGATTAATGGTAACTTACAGAGTATTTCAACATATGATGATGATGATGATGATGATGATGATGATGATGATGATGATGATGATGTGACATGATCACTGGCAGGCCATACTGAACAATTGGCATTTAGAATGAAAATCTTGTTGTCTATTCATGATGTAAATTCACTTTGTCAGCATATCAAAAGTGCTCCCATTCCAAACTTCTTAGAATAAGTTTAAAGGGGACTCCTTTTGGCTGACTTGGCTGAATACAACAATCAGGTAACAATATAAACTTTATATATATATGAAAATATATACTTTTTGTTTTGGTTCCAAAAAGGCCTAATCATATAATAAAGTCTCCAATTTAAACTATTAAATCACACTTCAGAGCTTTATATCAAATAACAACAGAAAGTGATGATACACACACATATGTATAAAAGTATCTACACGACACAAAAATGCAGTAAAGATTCTATGAAATGTAAGACAACAAGCAGTGTCTACAAGACACACAAAAGTTACTTAAATTAAGTAATAAAAAGGTCTAATTCTACATATAACTCCAACAACTGCATATTTCACATTACCCATAATGTTTTCAAATATTTTATCAACTCTCTTTATCTCAGTAACAGGATGCTTTACCAGACTTGCACGTTTCTATTTTTTTTCCCAAAAAAACAAAAGACCAAAAAAAAAAAAAAAAAAAAAAAAGAAACCAGAATGAACAGATAACTTTCCTTTCAAAGGTGAAGTTTATTGCAAAGCATAAAGCATTCAAGTGGCTTTGTGTGAAGACAGTACCATAGTTGTGACTAAAGCTTGTCACAAGTGTGAGGTGGGTAAATTTCCACTAGTTATAACCTTTGTTGAAAGCTTCAAAACATTAATAAAATTTGATTTCAGAACCAATTGGAACATTATGGGCAGTCAGCTACATTGGAAGGTCTCATGCACCCAAAGCACTTCCTGGGTCACGCACCACATGCAAGAAACACTGGTGTAACCATGGTAACAGTGCTCACAGCTCAGTCACTATACAGCAACAAGGACATACTTACCACATGCTTGGGTCCGTTCTGACAATCAGACAAATATGCAAAGTTATTAATGCCAGTGGATGGCAAAATATTGAATGCCTAGCCTTTCAGAATACAGAATATAACCATAGTTTGCTTTACCAGCAGAGGATTTATATCCAGCAGAAAACCTTTCTTTTTTGTTTGGTTTCTCTTCCCACATGTATATCATTGTAGAGAGCACCCTTTGAAAGATACAGGAATGCCTTCCGGTAAACTTGGTAATTTGATGGAAAGTTGCAATTATTTATTTTCCATTCCTTGTTTTTACATACATAAACAGGACGAAACATGGACACCATATGCATAGCTTAAAAAGAACATACAAGAAAACTTGTACACTAAACACCCCCCAAAATACAATATCAAATTTCAGTGTTTAACTTTAAGAATCACTCCACTGCTGACCCTACAGCTTTCTTATGCCCCCACAATGGTGTTCATGTATCAAAACCCCGATCTTCATAACAGTACTGTGCTGAGTATTATGCTCCAACTTCAGTTATTTTCACAGCATGAGCAGCGCTGCTTGGTTTTTGCTCGTGCATTAAACATGTATATTGGCATCAGGGTATCTGTATGTACATGTGCTGTCAAAACTTTAAACAAAATTAAACTTGATGAAGATTACATCAAACCTTAATATCAGCATCAGTTTCCCAGAAGCCTCCTAAACAACGAATATATGTAAATGTTTGAGATGTTTGCCAAAGTCATCTGTGCTGCCAGACTGACCCAAACAAGTTTTACCTATTTCTTGCCTTAAGCATATCTGACACAGTTTGCTTACAGGCGAAAAAAAAACCTTCCTTTTGGCTGTATTGACGGGTGAGCACCAACACAATAATACAAATAGACAAGGTTAATGAAGGTTAATTCAATCATTGACATAAATAAACACAAGTGAAAACAAATGCCACAGTAATTATCCTGGTACAGGATAGTGCAATAATTGTTCATTAAAAAAAAAAAAGCTTTAAAGAATGCATGCATCCAAAGCATTTCCTATTTTCAACTAATATAAATTTTCCAGGAAGGACCACCAGTGACTCCAGGCAGTGGAGCACTCATGGAAACATATAGCACAACAGCTGACAAAATGTATAGCCTTGCAGTGCACACAGCAGAACCTGTCTTCACAGACCATCCCCTGTGGTGACCAAAGTATGGTCTCTCACAGAAGCTCTAAATGAATAAAAAGTACTAAGTACATAATCTTGAACTGGTGGTTTGGATTTTAAAAGGCATGTGGCCCTTCATTAGAATGGTCTCTCAAGACAGGGACAACTGTGTATCAATCGACAGGTCATGACTGACTGCATTTTGGACAGAATAAAGTGGAAGTAAGACTAAAAGCCACACTTGAAACCTGGTGCACATCACAGGGAGAAAATAAAACAACAGCTCAGACAGATTATGACAGAAATATTATGAATACTTAAAAGACTATGCATGAATGCACTGTGGTCACAAACCAGCTGCGAGAATTGCTTCTGCTCAGCTGACCTTACAATCTATGTCTTTTTCTTCTCCTTTGCGAAAACATCAGATACAGACATTTACAATATTGTTGCTTTCCAGCTGTGCTATATCAAGCCTCTTATTGGTCACACCTGGTAATGTACACAGTAACACAAGCGACACCCAGTAAACCATTTTGTAGAGACCAAATCAAGGTACATTCCCATCAGGTTTGAACAAAATGCTACCAATGGTTTTGGAGAAGTAAGAAATTTCAAAAACACACAAAACTTCAGGACAAAAAACCAGAGTCCCATGTTCAACAAATTGGGATCCTCGACATGTCAGACTACCTACAAGTGTCCACACATATTTTCACAGCAATTGACCCAGCACTTTAGAAAAGAAGCCCAACCCCTTCAAAAGGATTTTGACAAGTCATACATGTACCTCTCAGTCAGTGCAGTGTACACCTCATCTGGAAATTGACGCAAAGTCTGTCCTGACATTTCAAAATACCAGGTAACAAATTTGGCTGGAGGAGAGCCATGTCCGGACACATGCTGATCAATAAGTAGGTCACAATGACCGATATATAGGTCACAGTAACCCAAAAATATGACCAATTAATCTTGGTCTCATGAGGCACTGTAGCACTTAAATACCTTTAAATCAGATCAAAACTTCCAGCAACATGGAGAATTTTGTTTCTTATGAACTGTAAATGTATTGATTTTTAGTGTATAGATATTACTTGCATTTCAGGCATTCAGTTGAAGTTTGAATTTCACAATTTTGGATACAGTTCCCACGAGACCTATATTAAACATTATTTCATTGTGTTTTTATTAATTTTCATAATTTTGTGCCATCAAAGCAATAAGAAAAAAAATTATATATAGAAGTACCTGCAGTACGCAGCCACTGCCATGAGAGGCTACCTGTTTTTTGTGGCCACAGTTTTTTGTCTAGCCATAAGAGTCCAGTTCAATTAACTCTCTCACCACAGGATGTGACTGTAGTCCAATTCCAAGATGGCTGCCAATTATGTGACATTTACATTTAAAATGACCTTTTGACTTCTGACTCTGAAACTGACCTTACTAAAAAGTGCATGATGTACTTAAGTAGTTTTTTTTTCACAATTTGAAATGAATTTGTTTTTTAACATTTTTAGATCTGAACCGTTGGTTTGTGTAAGAGGAAAGGGTTTGGAACCTGCTGCTTGCCCAGAGCTACAAACTGACAAGGTTGGCATAAAGTCCTATGTAACAAATGCAAAAACAATGTTTACGTAATACCGTTTACCTTTATTTATTGTATTTACTACAATGATTGATTCAAAGGAACAAAAATGGATCAAGTTTCAGATGGAGTAAATGGCAGCATCAGATACATTTTTGCTTTGTGCATTTTAGGTTTTAAATTCCAAGATAGCTACCAAATGTATTGAGCTTTGATCTTGAAAAAGACCTTGTGACCTTGAAAATCTTAAAACCATGATGTATGTTCCTTGTGCTGACACGTTGAAATAAATACCATGACACCTTTTTTAGAATAGAAATGTAGTATCAAATTAGTCAAAATAGTTGAAAAATACGCTCAGAAATTCAGCAGTCAGAGGTTAACCTGGGTAGAAATGCAGCAGGGAAAGAGTTCAAATTTACTTGTAGTGACAGATCACCTGCTGTATGTGGCCGCTTTTCATGACAGAAAGGGTGACCATATACGGCACATACCACTCTACTGCTCTACATTAAATGAACTTACAGTAGGTAGGTCACAATCACTAAAAAGTAGGTCAAGAACATTTATACAATGTCAGGTACTGAACTGTAGTACATGTATAAGTGCATTAATTATGGTGTTAGGAAATCGTGTAGGTCTGCATGGCTTTTCAGATTTCATGATCACTGATCAAGCTGACTAAACTTGATAATTATTTTCCCTGAGGCAACGAACTTGATCTTCAATCAACAGAGATAAAGTATACCATTGTGCCAGCCTGGATATCATACTCAGTTTACAACTTCATATTTCCAATTGATATTAATTTAAGCTTAATGTCATTATTTTGAGCTAAGCTTTTATAAAAAGTGTAAAACATGAAAGTGATGCTGCTGCCTGCATGGGCAGATTCTATTTAAAGCTGCTGTTGTTTGCTGCTCAAGGTGCAAGGTCACAGCTTGTGACATTGAGACCAGCACTCAAAACAAAATGGCTGTGTGAATCAGCTCATGCTCTGCTGACTTAAGATATATATATATATATATATATATATGTATATATATATATATATATATATATATATATATATATATATATATATATATCCCCCAAATAAGGTACAAACTTCATCTACCACTGTGCCCTGGACTGAGCACAGATGAACAAAACAATGCTGACCTGAGCTGAACTGCTAGTATATGAACATCACTAATAAACATCCCAACCTAGTGATTTAACTTTACTCAGACATGCGCTTCAGACCTGACATGTTTGTGTTCAGGCTTCATAAACACTAAACAGTCAGAGGGTAAAAATGTTACAAGCCAAATGATACAAACACAGATACAAATCTTCACTGCCACATAATCTTATATGATAGCAGATACTTGACCTAGTGACCCACTTTTGGTACACGACACACCCTTATATGTAGATACATCTGTGTGTGAGGTTTCATTAATCTAAGCAAAATAGTAAAGGAATTACACACCGGCAATGATTTTACAAGAATATGTCATTGTGACCCATATACTTGATCTAGTGACATACTTATGGTATATGGCACACCCTTACGTCCAGATGCAACTATTTGTCAAGTTTTATTTATCTAAGCTGAAGGGCACCCAAATTATAGCCCGGACACAAATAACAGATGGATGGGCGCACGCACGCACACACGGAAAAAGTGATTACTACATGCCCCTCCTCTGGTAGGAAGGAGGCATAATAAAAAAAGTGAGAAAAAAAAATATCTACACTGTAGCTTGCACTGTCAACATTACATCACAATTTTCATAAACCTCAACACCTGTTTTGTGATAGGAAGGTCACCATTGTTACAAGACTTGAGGAACTGAAATCTGTCTGACGTGGAAGTATATCAAAGTTGTACAGTACAAAAGTAGCAAATAAGTAGTTTCGGTCTGCACCATATAGATCACATAGTGCTGTCTCCATATGGTGTCAAATGCAGACTTGAAGTCTACAAGGCAAGCAAAAAGATCTTTCTGATGTGAAGTTCTACTCTTGGGTCACAATCCGATTTGGTTAGGGGAATGATCTTATGCTTCTCTGTAAAGTTCAGCAAATGATTGTAGAGTACACTACACAATAATTTGCACAAATGGCTAGATACCGCCACACCCCTGCAGTTGTCAGGTCTTACAGGTTCTCCTTTTTTGTGGATGGGTGTAATCAAATTAATTTGCCATTCATTTGGAAAATAATATGGCAAAGGCAGCGGCGATAATGGCTCCGTTTCTTTGTTGTAGCCAGTGCCATTTTATTTGGATAATCTGCCATGATGTAAACAATGTAATTCATGTGCATACTCACTTGGCCCAAATGACCAAATTTTCACTTGAAATCTACAATGTCCTGACTTTGATACAAACACGCTGACTCCTCTTTCTATGTATGCCAGGTGAAAAGAGCAAATATGCATTCGCCTCTGTGTGTTTAGGCCTATAATGTATAGATCATGTGGAACTTTTCCTTTGTAAATCGATGCTTTTAAACAGAGATAAATCCATTTTGACAAGTATAAATCAATGGTTGCAGAAGCCACAGTCAACATTGGGGAAATGGTGCACCTGCGTTATGATGTGTGATAATCGACAATTCTACACGAAAGTTTGGGGTGTGATGGGATTTGGGAAATTTGGCTTGTTACTTCCATTCAGAACTGTATCTATGCATGTGGCTGATATGGTTGTTCAAGGCTGTTGCACTTTATGCAACCATAGTAAGGTTATAATAAAAGATATAAAAATACAATGTATAAGAGTGGTGTTTTGTTAGTTTTCATTTTCCTTGTTTGTTGTTTTGATTTGTTCATTCCTAAATCTTTTGCTATCCTCGACCTGCGAAATAAGTATGTCACATATGTCCATGCTGTTCAAAGGTGTGCTGTGGCTTCTGCTGTAGGCCTACCCAGGAAGTGATTTTGTTTGGGTTTTTATCAATCTAATTTGCCATGTTAGTTAGTATCAGAATAAAACATGACTGGGCAGAGTTATCAGGAATTTGGTAACCCCCAGGCCCTTGGGCCTGGTGGACCGGGCCAACAATTCCCCCCTGTCATGGTTTATTCTCTAAGTAATTGGATACCACTGTGACCCACATATGATCTAGTGATCTAGTTTTACCCTATATTTCAGGTCTGTTTTATGTCCGTGTGAGGTCCACAACATGATGGAAAAACACAGAAAGTTATAGCCTAGAAATGATTAGCGCACAAAGATGTGTTCCTGTGACCCAGGTGCTGGACCTACTGACTTGGATTTACATTAGGCAGGTATTTTAGTCCTAAGATATGCCCTTATTTAAGGTTTCATGAAGCAAAGTCAAGAAGAAAGATGTTATTACCTACAGAGATGAAAAAGTGCATAAAATTATCACTATGACCCAAATGTTTGACATAGTTTTATAACATATAACAGCCACAGGTTGCGATACATGTGTGTGAAGTTTTATGAAATTAAGTTAAAGTAATATGTGCGTCAACAATGGCTTACCTATTGACATGCAAATGTACAGACACCAATACTAATATATACAATTATTGAATGTGCTGCAAATTAAAAGTTCAATAAAAACCCCACAATGGCGATAATCCCTTATAGTGAACAACTGTAGTGAGGTTTACATGAGGTATGATGGGACATATAAGCACCCTATTCACTTAGCTGACTTGGGTCCCAGCTGTAAATAGAAGTTGTCAACCCTAAGAGGCTGCCAAGCAAGAGACATTCTTCAAGTTTTAGTTGCTGTCAGGTAGCTGTGATTTGAGTGCTGAATAGATCATAAATCTATGGACCAAATGGCTTGAAAAATTAAAGTTAACTAAAACACAATCCGAGATAGCTAGATCTATCCTCCCACCCCCCCACCCCCCGTCTATGTGACCTTGGGACATGGGTCAAGGCGATCTTTCTTTGAACTTGTCTGAGACCTTACATAGGATTAAAATGGTGTGCAACAGCAAAGGTCTATGTCAAAAACTTTTCAAGTTATTGTGTGAAAACCAAATTTGCTAAAATAGCTCTGTGACCTTCAGATTTGGGTCAAGGTCACCAATCTTCAAACTCATCTGACACCTTATGCAGCACTAAAATAATGTGCAATATGGAAAGCCTATGTCAAAAACTTTTCTTTAACTTATCGCATGAAAACCAAACTCACTGAAATGGTTCTGTAACCTTGGGAATTGGGTCAAGGTCACCCATCTTTGAACTCCTCCAAAACATTATGCAGGACAATAAGCATGTGCAATATGAAAGCTCTATGCCAAAAATTTTAGAGTTATCACGGGAAAACTGTTGGGATGGATGCAAGGATACACACACAGCCAAAGTAATTGCTGAATACCCCTTCCTACTTGGAAAGGGGTGGGGAGCATAATAAACAACTATGCATACATTTCCTATCATCTTTCGTTTGTGTTCAGTGATTTTCATCATTTAAAAACTAGAAGCTGATCAGTGACTGAGAACCCCTTGGCCAGGATGGACGGACAGACTGACGGAAAGACGCATAGGTGAGAACAATACCCTTGGGTAGGTCAAGGTTATTTCTGTTTGACCTAATGACAAAGCTTTGGTGCAAATACAATGAGCAGAGATATCATGGCAAACTATTTTTCTTCAATACAACAGTGTGACTTAAATGTGACCCAGTGACCTAGTTTTCAGCAGGTGTCTGAGGCATCCTTAAGACCAACTGTCATAAATAATTGGTGCAGCTACATTGAGAAAATTAAGATTTGAAGATATCATGGTACCATCATTTTCTCCAATACAGCACTGTTACCTAAATGTGACCCAGTGACCTAGTTTTCAATAGGCATCTGAGGCATCCTGAGGACCAACTGTCATAAATAATTGATGAAGCAACACTCAATATTTTTTTACATATTGATTTAATGCTGTTTTTTTCCTTTAATGTAGTACTGTGACCTAGTGACCTACTTTTTGATAAGCACCTGAAGGACCTCAATAACCACCTGTGATAAAAATTTTGGTCTCTGTTGAGTGAGTATTTTTGGAGATATGGCGTTAATAAGGCATGGGCGGTTTTTCAGATAGAGCTGCTACCAGTGTTGTCCAGCTTAATTATAGCTGAGAGAATTTTTTGCACTTTGGACCAATTTACCAAATCAGGGTGGCAAGAACAAATGTTCCCTTTTCTTCAGGAGGAAATGTTGATATCATTTACTTTTTACTAAACAAAATTTTGACGGATTTTTGAGCACATAAACTGTTTCACTTTGGAAAGGGGGACAAAGAAAAGCGTATGTTTTTACACTTCCTTTAAAGACGTTCTGTACACCGCGTTATGCGCAACCATTTATGGTCCAATGCCTCTATGCAGTTAGAGCTGGTATTTGTCGATACCTGCACTAGCTGCTGTTCGCTTTTCCTATTTTGCACAGTTCCGTTTGAGAAATATGGATTGTTTACCAAGAGTGAAAAGGAAAAAGAGTGGGCTGTTTGTTAACAAGTGCCAAAACAAAGGACTAAATGCTTTAAAACAAGGCAGAATACGTCGAAACACGGCAGTGGTAGACCAAAACTCATGTACACAATCAGCGAACGCTGACCAAGCCACCGTCGAAAGTGCCACGCCCACTTCCCCAATGCCACATGCACATGTAAACACTGACAGTTATAACTGGGACGAAGGTCGTAGAATAGTGGAACTAACTGTACTAGCCGATAATCTTGTATGCGAGGTATGTAAAAAAAAAAAAAACATTGTCCCTAAAAATACAGAATCAGAAAAACGATATGGCTTGGCCAGTGTACTTTACATTTCTTGTGAATGTGGTAAGATAAACGCTGTCCCAACTTGGGGGTGGGGGGGGGGGGACCGCAGTAATTCCCCAGCGTCAAAAGGTGGCACAGGCATATTTGACAATGTGCTGCCTGTGTTACTATTCGACAATGTATTAAGGCAACTATAATTTTCATATTCCTATTTTTACCTCTTTTTCCACATTGCTGTATTGCACTATGGAGAGAATCTTACAATGTTTGCCTCTTCTCAGTAAAACTATGAAAGTATATATTATGACTGGAATATAAAATTAACGACGTACTGCCGTTTATTTAACCTACATACATGTATATTGATATGGTATCGAAGTTAGACAATGAATGGATACCTTGTACCTATGAACTTAGAACAAATTCAGTCAACATGCATGAATTCTTTGTACAATTGCGGAAAAAATAGCACCGTATGATATCTTTTTTTGTTAATCAATGAAATCAGTGCATATTTTGGAAACCCCCTACAATTTTTCAGGGATTTGTAAATATTTTTTCTACTTCAAACTTGAAAAATAATGTGAGCACTTATACATTTTTGCAAGACGAGATGAATTTAAAGTCACATTCCAGCATGTTTTGTTCACATATTTGTTATTAAAAGGCTTGATATACATTGCATACATTCATATTGAGTTATTTTGTGCATATCTTTGCATCCTTAATTTATTTTTTATCTTTTACCCGCATATATAATGTTTGCTATAAAATTTCTGTAGTCCTTACATGTAGCGCCACCTAGCGACAAAAGTAGCACCGTGACATGCCAATTTTTTGCTTTCATTTTGTTTCAAATGCCAATATCTTGGTTCACACCAAAAACCAGAGATTTCTAAATTCTTTTGACCAGTGTACCGAACGTCTTTAATGTTGAGAAGAATGAGTGGCCCCTTATGTGATTGACAACTTCATGTTGAGTATATACCTGTGTTTCCATTAACCTCCAGATTTATGGGGGAATGTTACCCTTTCAAAACCTGAAATGCCCACTGAGAAAATTCTTAAGAGTCACAGTATTGTTTATTTACATATAAAATTGGTAAAAATCTAGTCTTCTGTCCTGTATTTCCCTTCTTGTGACCCCCTTAAGAAAAGCCTAATAGAAACAATGTATGTATAAGTAACTGCATGTCTACACTTCCATCGTTGATTCATCTGGAAGTACCTACTGTTTGTAGGCACGTTGTTTATGTCCATTTTTTGGGTATAAGAAATCAATTTCACCAGAAACTGTGTGGTAAAAGGTCACGTGCTGTAATGGGGCCACTTTTATTTGCTGAAAGATGGTCATGAACAGGACAATCCACTGTGATATTAAAGAAAAAATCACACTCAAATGGAGGCTCCTTCTTTGCGACTGAGACATATATCTTTGCTTTATTTTTTGTTTCACTCACATGCCTTCATAGTGTAATTGACTGTGCACCCTTACTTTGTCCTTGTCACCTTGTCTTCTCATACTTTAGTTATCCCTGCATCAGGATTTGGTATTTCATTCTTAAACAAGATCAAGTACTGTTTAGCAGTACATAATTACCCACCAGAGATTAGATAAGAGTCACTGTTAATGTGATGAGAACAAGTGTTGATGGACTGTTATGCTATAGGAAATATAGTCTGCACAGGCAAAAACTTTATGGGGTCAAAGGTCAAGGTCACTACATACCAAATTTGCTGCACAACACACACCTACCCTAAGACGTGTCCACACACTAAATTTGGTAGCTTTAGATATTATAGTACAGGACTTACTGCCTGGATAAACTTTGGCAGCAGGACACAAGGAAAAGATATAAACCTGTAGTCCCCAATTTGAGACAAATAAGACACACAATATAGCATATAGTTAAGACAAGAGGCCCTTGGGCCTAATGTTCCGCTGACCACCATCACCAAAAAATTATTTCCAGCAACGTATTCCCTACACGACCTTGAACAAGATATGTTTGTAAAACATAGATGCCCCCCGCCCTCATTACCCTTGCCCTCGCTACCCTATTGATAGTGGTAGATGGGGCACTCGTGACCTTACAAAATTTCTTGAGTTATTGTGCGGAAACCACAGGAATTCTACAATCTCTCTGTGACCCTGAAAACTGGGTCAAGGTCACCCATCTTCAAACTCAACCTGGTCCTTACAGAGAACCATAAAGCTGTACAATATAAAAGTTCTAGCTCCAAGGTATAAGTTATCATGCAGAAAGCATGAAACCATATTCAGTACAGTGGCTCTGTGACCTTTAAAATGAGGTCAAGGTGATCAATCTTCAAAAATTCACCTAGCCCCAAATATGGAATATAATCCTGTGCAATATAAAAGTCCTAGCTTAAAAACCTCTTCACTTATTGTGCTGAAACCAAAGTTAACTCAGGTACCACTTTGACCTTGGAAATTAGGTCAAGGCCACCCATCTTCAAACTTTGCCAAGCTTTTGACTAGAATGATACACCTGTACAGTATCAAAGTCCTAGCTCAAAAACTTCTTGAGTTATTGTGCGGAAACCACAGTCTACCGACCCACTGACCGACTGACATGTACAATGCTATATGCCCCACCTTCTTCGAAGGGGGGCATAAAAATTAATCAAGGTCATCCACATTATGCAAGATCAAGCTTCCATGTGATACACATCTTAAGTATATATAGCATGATACTTTTTTTAATGCCTAATGACCTTGAAACATAAATCAAGGTCACATATAATCATTGGGTCAAGGTCACCCCAAAACCAGGTCATCATATAGAGTTTTATATACAATGTACTCCAGTGAAAAATTTTGATCTGGAGGATCAATTCTCTTTGCTATTGAGGTCCAAGGTACAATCTACCATTATAAAATCACCTCTTCCAACTTAACAGGTGTGGGGACCCAACTAAAATATGGCAAGATCACTGATCTTATATAACATATTAGCATTGGACACAATCTATACATCCTACATATTTGGCATGTCTAATTCAACTATTTTTTTATAAATAGAATTCTGTATCTTCCAATACATTTTAATTAATAATTTCCACCTAAGTACAGCTGGCACCACTGGAATAATAAGCAATCGAGATTTTGACCTCTTCTACAATCCTACTAAATTTCATGATCCTTAAAAAATAAGGATGCTGGACTGGTCACAAGATTTTCACATTTTGACCTGTATATTACATAATTCTACAGGTGGCGCCACCAACACTGATGTCCACAAAGATTTTCATACATTTTATAAATAATAAATGTCATACATGAATAAGCCTAAGTTAAAAACTGTGGGGTGTATGGCATTTACAAGATGGCCCCTATATTCATACTAGCCATTTGATTTTGACCTTCAACTCAGATTTTTAAAATGGTCCAAATGTGCGCCCTGTATCCAGCTTTCAATACATGGTCTCTTTTTTCAAATCAGCTAATAACTTTTCCAGTTATTGAAGAAAATCCATAAACTTGGACAAGTGCCAAAGTCCATAATCGTTGGGTCATGGTGTCACCAAGTAGAGTTTTATGTGCAATATAATCAAGTGCAATTTTTTTTTCTGGAGGCTCAATTTTCTTTGCCATCAATGTCCAAGCTACACACTGCCATTAAAAAAATCACCTCTTCCGATTTTATAGGCCCGGTAACCTAACAGTAATAGGTCAAGGTCACTGATATTATTAAACATACTAGCATTGAACATGGTCTATATATCCTATAAATTGGCAAGTCTAATTCAATTACTTTTCAAGAATTTATATCTTTAAACACATTTTTGATCATAATTTCCAGCAAATGACAGGTGGCACCACTAGTTTAACCTCCTTTACAGCCCCACTAAATTTCCTAAGATCTATCAAACATTAAGGATGCTAGAGTGATCATAAGATTTTCACATTTTGACCCATTTATTACATAATACTGTAGGTGGTACCACTAATATCAAACTCTACCTAGATTTTTATACACTTGATAAGTCCTGAAAGTTACCTGGGGATATCTTAAAAACTATGGACTCTCTTGCGCTCACAAGCAATAAGTTTACGGTTGGACAGATCGACCGAATGACAGATGGATGGACAGACATGAGATTGCATGAGTTCTGTGACTGTTGGTCAGCAATGGGTATGATAAGCCAAAGGCAAATGTGGCTAGCTGACTGAACACTCAAGGTACACAACACATCATTTTTGTTGCTAGTTTGCAGTTCTTTAAATGTGCTGCAGCCTGTATGGCATCTCACTAATCCAGGGTACATTTTTCTAAGAAACTAATCTCCAGTCAGTGTAGCTTCTATAAAACAAGATATATTGATCCCATACCATTTCTCCTTAGTCTGCTGCCACAAGTTTGATCTCTATATTGATTTTTCTCACCAGCACCCTAAGGGAAGCCTTTGGCCAAGCCAATATGTAATAGACTGAGCAACACTAATAGCTAATTCAAAACAATTCTTGGATTTTCCCATATATTACACATGCATATAAGCAAATGAAAAACAGGACAAGTCCTGCAGAGCTTGGTACATGACAAGCCTTTAAGTCTGATCAATGCATTTCTCTCTCCATAGCTCTTCAGGAACTGAACTGAAACTGGAAGCTGGCTGCATTAAAGCCTTTCATTGAGCAGTGAAATGTCACTGATGTCTCCAGAAAACATCAATTTAATGATGTCACTGTCTTTATTTGATTGAGGAATTATAATTACAGCAGTTTGTATATTCAAATTCTTCATAAACAAAAGGGCCCATGGGGGCTAATGTTCAGCTCTCAATAGACATGACAGAAGTGTGAAATGAGATGAAATTTGCAGCAATGGGTGTGTAATATGTTGATGGAATGGATATCTGACTCAATCTTTGCTTTCTTTCATAGAACTAACATTATATAGTCTAAACTTGAAAAAAAAAAAGAAGACAAATCTATAAAGCCTAACTCAATCATTGCCACATTTCAAAGCTACTCCATTATCAATCACACAGAAAGTGTCTTGTGATATTGAAGAAATAGGTCTATTTCATTCACCTTCCATAAAATTTTCTCTTTGACCTGACCTAACATGAATTTATTGCCCTTTTTTCAGCTGTATAAGGAGGTGCAGGGGGCATAGCCAGCAGGGCTGCAGTGCCCGCTATGCCCCCTGCACCTCCTATGGGGCCACCCTGCAGTGAGCAGATGGCGATCCTGCTGACTCCCGCCTTTCAGCCGGATACCCTGCCTCCCTCTCTGGACTGGCAAGTGGAACTTCGAGCTCTGCATGGAACAGCACTTGCCGTTAGAGACCTCATCTTCTTCCCGTCTTGCCCACTCTGCCATCAAGTGCGAGCAGACTCTAATGGCACAGCAGCTTGCTACTTCTGCCCTGAGCCAGCTTTCGCCTGGTCCTTAGGCACTGGAGTTTCCGGAACGCCTTCAGGACTCCCCCTGCCAGCAGATTCCTCAGTTGGCAGCAGCTATGGCCCCTGCTCTCAGCCTCCCAGAGAACCAGCAGGCACCCTTCGGCCAGCCTGCTCAGAGCCTTTCTGACTCATGGGGTTCTCTTGGCTTAACAGTGGCAAGGCCTGTTGGGCTCCTTGTCTGCAATGATCACCCACGTCCCACTTGGATGCCTTCACCGTAGTCCCTTCCAGCACGCACTGTGAGACAGATGGTCGAGGGACCTGGGCAATCATGCCCCAGTGCCGGTCCCTTCCCCCAGACCATCCGCACCTTCCATGGTGGACTGTTCGGGTAGGCGTCATGTCAGGACATATGAGGGCTCCTTATCAGGTCCAGCTTACCATCTACAGGAACTCTTCTCCGTCCATGTGGGGAGTTTACTTGGAGAGCAGGAAGGCATCAAGACTTTAGCCAGCACATTTTGCATCTCACCACATAAACTGGTTGGAACTATAGGTGATACGCGTGATGTGTGACAACGGGACTGCTATTGCCTACCTCAACGGGCAAGGTGGACTGTGCTCCCACAGGCTGAGAGAGCAGGCCAGATGCATCACTCAATGGTGCTCCGAACACAATGTCCGCACGCATTTGAGTCATGCCCGTGAGTCATGTCCCGCGATATCAAAATGTCCTGCCGACCAACTCTCGAGAAGAGGTTAGCCTGTAGGGACAGAGTGGTCGCTCCACCCACCGGTCTTTCAGGCCACCTGGGCCAAATGGGGAACTCCACATGTGTATCTATTTGCAACAAGTGAGAATGTAAAACTATCAATTTATATCTGGCCAGTCCCGGATGCCCAGGCACAAAAAGTGGAGGTTCTAGCGATCCACTGGAGCAATCTTTGGGCACATGCCTTTTCAACTCTGCAGATCGTCCCAAAGGTACTGTGGAAGGTTCGGTCACACGTCCGCAATTTGATCCTAGTCGCCCCTGGCAACCAAGGACAGATTGGTCCATAGACTTCCTGGACTTGAGCATCAAGACCCTGTTATGTTTACCAGCAAGGCCAAAGCTTCTGGTGTGACCGGGAACGAGCGTGTTCCACAGGAACCCTCAAGTGCTCAAACTGTATGCTTGGTGGTTGTCACACAACACATCAGCAACAGAGGTTTCTTAGAATTGGTCACAGATAGAATTGCCAGAGGTGGGCTTGGATTCCCTTCTCTGACTGTCTTGTCGGCTCGTTGGAAGGTGTTTTCAGACTGGTGTACTGGTCGGAGAATACTTCCCTGGTCTCCGAGCATTGTGGACATTGCTGACTTCCTACTTTTTCAGTGGGGAGTCCATGGCAAGAGCTCGAGAACATTGGGCAGATTTTGAGCAGCCATCTCCTCAACCCTTGCAGACGTCCTTGACACTTGCATTGGGAACGATCCTGATCTGTCAACGCTCATGGCATCCTTCTACATTGACAGACCAGCAGCCAAGCAGGTCCTACTAAGGGGGGGGGGGGGGACCGACCTCTTGTTGGTCTAAGTCATGTTGAAGAAGTGGCCCTTTGAGTGCCGAGGGGTAGACCTTAAGTACTGGATGCGGAAAACTTGTTTTCTCTCAACATTTGCTTCAGGGGCTTGAAGAAGAGAGATCCACGCTCTGGCTTATGACAAATTCAATGGTCACCTGACCACTCCCAGGTGACACTGAGGCCTCAATTGGGCCTCCAAAGAACCAAGTGGCTTGAGATGTGGCTATGGCCTTGGATGGTGCCATGGATATTGCTCTTTCCATGGCAGAGAGAGCTTTGTGTCCTGTGAGAGCTCTGCATTTGTACCTTTCATGCAGGGCAGTTTCAGGGGTCAGAGGTCCACCTTTTTTTTTACCCTTTGGCAACCCTTGTAAGGTGCAAGTTTGCAGAAACATGATTTCTTCGTGGATTAAGCAGATGATCTTTAGGGCCTGCGAGACTGCTCTGCAGAGGCCCAATGCCTTACAGTTATCTCACTCCGAGCTCATGAGGTGCGAGCCTTCAATGCCTTCTGCGCGCACTGAGGAATGCCGCAGTTGTCAACATCCTGCGGGCCTGCTGCTGGTGATTGTCTATTGCCAAGCATTATCATGTCACGCAAGTAGTGCTCGGCAAAGGTCATAGACAATCGCCAGCAAGCGCTACTTGCGTGACATGATAGTGCTAGAGGAGGGCATGTACACTTTTGCAGGTGTTACAGGCTCCTTTGCTCAGGTTCCCTGATACCTGTCCGTTAGTGTTCGTAGTCCCATCAGGGCTGCCACCATGTTCCAGTTTATGACATCCTTGTGGTTCAGACTCAATGCAATCTATACATTTAGGTCGGCACACTTCTCAGGAGGCCTCCCTTGTTAAAATGACCTGATCTCGGGCTTGTATCTGGCAGTTGTCCCTGCTGTCCTGGCTCAGCTAAAGCCGGTGGACCCAGATGATCACTGCCTTACGGAACCATATACCAGCCCCAGTTTCACGACTAGTTCCTGCCAGATCTCCAAGTCGGAAGGAGTAGAAACGGACAGTGTCTACCCACATGGTGGACAGCTACCACGCTGGTGGGCGAGTTCGAGGGTAGGGTCTAGTGCAGTTCCAAGCTGGTCAGTACAGAGGGTTTCCAGGCTCTGGCCGATTCTACTATTGGCTGCCTCAAGTCCATGTACCTCTGAGGTTTTCCCTTCAGACATCACTTCCTCACATGCGACGCCCCCCCCCCCCCCCCCCCCCCCCGGCTGTCAGTCCTGGTGGTCATATGTGGTCAGTATGCCAGTAATGTTACACCCTCTGCCTTTGCATCTGTAAATGGGCAATGGTGGTCGAGAGGTAAAGTTTTGTAACTTATACGTAAAATTTTTAGTAATTTCGGTAGTAGTAAGTATACTTGTCTCTCAACCACCAGAAGCCCACCCAACCACCCCGCTTTCTTTCTCACAGTTGATGTCACCTGACCACTCATCAAAAGAGGAAGGATGATTGGGGAGCATGTGCACCTGGTGTCATTCCCTGATCCAAGGGAACAGAGAGATGTCACCACAGGATTGTCAGGTTTTTTAGAACAATCAAGTGAGAGAACTTATCTCAATTTTTGGGGGCATTGGGCCCAGACAGAGAGGTCTAGGCAATGGTGGTTGAGAGGTAAGTATACTTACTGATACTGAAATTACTAAAAATTTCATGCATGTCTCTTGTGCTTCTTACATTACATGGCTTTTATGACCACTATTAAAGATGTCAGGACCATCAGAACAAAATCCTTTCAACTTCATACCCTGCAGTGACAACAAAAAGTACAAGTAGGCGAAGGTCATCCACATGAAGTACCAACCAACATCCAGACACAAAATACATTTCCTGTAAAGGTGGTAACATAAGCTTTCTCCATTCTTAAGACAATGAAATACGTATATTTCAACAGATTTTGTCCCACATTTTCTACATAACAATAGGTGGTGCCACTAGGATTGAACCGATTGGAGACAATTCCCTCATCAACACTCACCAAATTTCATAACCACCCATCCCTGCCAATACTCTACACAAACTAGATTTTCTTTAATTCAGTAAGTCCATGAAAAGTATAGGGCCAACTTCCATCCTGTTTACAACCAATTCTTCATGATGGAATATTGAACGGATAGACATGAGCAATTTTTATCCAGTAAGTCCATGAAAACTATAGGGCCAACTTCCATCCTGTTTACAACCAATTCTTCATGATGGAATATTGAATGGATAGACATGAGCAATTTTTATCCAGTAAGTCCATGAAAACTATAAGGCCAACGTCCATCATGTTTACAACCAATTCTTCATCATGGAATATTGAATGGATGGACATGAGCAATCACACAAGCTCCACAACATTTGGTCAGCACAGCTAAAAAGCTTCCATTCAACTATCAACTTGCTTAGTCTAAAAATAAGTAATTTTTGCCTTGCCTGACCAGTCATGCTCCAGCTGCTGTGAACACAGTTGCAGCATGACCCATGCCAATGCCTTTAACACCATGGGATGAACACATGAATAGGTGAAGCAGTTTGGTCACCGAAGAAAGCAAGCTGGTCTTAGGTAGCCACAGTACCCACACACATCCTGTGTCATAAACTGTAAATTAGTCAAGTGACAGTACTTTGATTGCTCCTCTTTGGCTTTGAATTTTGGAAACAAATAAATATGCCACATTAAAGCTGACATAAGCTACATCTGCGGCCTTCAATAAATCATACTGGTCAATATATTCACATGTAATATGTTAGTATGTTTGTGTGACAACCACTGCTCGAACGGCCTAAACAAAAACGACTCAGGTAACAATTTGAGAGGTCACACTGTCCCAGATATGTGACAAAATAGCCTACTTTTGTCAAAAGACACATCTCCCAGGAAAGACTTACCAACCCTGACAATTTCAAAGGTACAGCCCAAATAGTTCCTGATATATGGCATGAACAATATTCTTTTGCATGGAAGGAGTGACACAAGGATAGAGCTCATTATCATATCCCCCCCCCCCCCCCCACACACACACACACTTTGTGGATGGAGATGAGAATAACTATTCAAGTAGTTTTCACAAGAATCATTTGACAGCCAAGCAAGAATTTGGGAATTTAAGATAAGAACAACTGGGCAGAAGATTTTTCATGTCGCTTTTGATCTCTGGCTTAAAAATTAAGACAAGAAACACATGTGCACACAGTTCTATTTCAAAGCTTCAGAAGCATATAATATTACATGTCATCTTCTTTATAATAAAAGATAACTCATTAAACACAAAATTATAATAATTACACACACATTGCTACCATAAATCAAAGCCAGAAGCATCAGGAATGATTATTATTTTTTTTTTTTTTTTTTTTTTTTGTATTTTGAGCACATCACACTCTGCTAAAAGGTACAATTTGCAGGCAACATGCCTGCAGAGTGAATTACGCTAATGTTCTCCATGTGTCACGTAACAGTCATGTTGCTGTGTGTATTTCACACATTACATGTCTGTGAGTGAAGTCTTACCCAGGGGTTCCTTTATTGCCATCCTGATATGTCGAGGAAAATTGTGCATTTGCAGCTTGCATCACATTGGAATAAGTGTAGATTTGAATCACAAGAGGGCACGGAGATCAAGAGGGATGTCCAGACACATTATGCCAGATCCCACTGATAAGAATATATATATGATGCCCATTGATCAGTAAATTGTGCCCACCAGCAAACTGGGTTAAGCCAGTCTCAGGCTATGCATACTTATTTCCATGTTATTTCATCCGACAGGTTGTCAGAATAGGAAGGAAATAAGAGGTTCATGGGCATTTTTTAAATGCTCTGCTGACATATAATCTGATGACCACAAAAAAATCATTTCCTGAAAAGCATTCTTTCAATGACCTTGAGAAATTAATCAAGGCCATCCACATTATGCAATATTCAACTTCCACACGATACACACTTGTGGTACATTTGGCTACTTCTTTATAAAGATTTTGAATTAAAAGCCCTTTTCTTCAGTGCTTAATGATCTTGAAAAATATGTCAAGGTCACACAGTCATTGGGTCATGGTGACCAAAAAGTAGGTCACCAAGTAGAGTTTTATGTACAGTGTCCTCAAGTGTAATTTTGATCTAGAGGCTCAATTCTCTTTCCCACTGATGTCCAAGCTACACCCTGCTATTACAAAATCACCTCTTAATTTTACACGTCTGGTGACCTAACTAATAGGTTAAGATCACTGATCTTTAGTAACCTATTAGCATTGGATATGATTTATGTATCCTATACATTTGGCATGTCTAATTCAATCAGTTTTAGAGTATCAGCAGGGTTCATACAGGGGCGTGCAAAGTAAATTCAAGGACTTTCAAGGACTTTTTCAAGCACTTAAATCAAGTTTTCAAGGACCAGATCCAGCAATAGAACACAACTGACAAATTGTTTAAATCATCACTTTTCAACCCTCTCCTAATAAGACCAATGCATCTTAGTCCACATTTATTATTTATTCCAACCATGTATGAATCAGAGTCAAATTTTGAAATAGCCAGTAGACTTTCCACAAACTTACAAAGAAGCCTATATGCGGATCATATTACAGAATGTCCTTTTTCAAGATAAATTCAATATGGATTATTTTATGAGTTTACTGTGACTTATGTAGGCCTACAGCCAGTATGGGTTGTATTCCTGAAATTGACTCTATCTAGTCCATAAAATTGCTACAACTACATATGGGTAAAATTAAACCTAAAGATGTACCTATCCCCATGCACATTTTTCACAAGAATGCCCCAGTTTCCTTTCTAGGAAGGTGATGTACTTTGTTACCTGTATGTTTGATACAGTGTATTTGTCCCTCAAAGTGGGCTGTACATGTAAATAAGGCTCACATAATTGGTTAGGCTTGATTTGATAAGAACTGTCAAACTTGCATGGGTTAAAAGGCAAAAAGATACTTTGTAATTTGCAGTGTTATATTTTGACAAAAGGAATTTGCCAGCCACTTCAAAGGAAAATGACAGCAGAATGTGTTCATCCTAATGTGATTCAAGTTCATAAATGCTAAATTTTGTGGAAAATATTCATATTCCTTGGCAACTTGCCTCATCGGGTGATGCTTAAAAATAAAATTCAAGGACTTTTCCAGGACCTTTGTCCAAAATTCTGGATTTTCAAGGTTTTCAAGGCCTTGAAAATGAATGTAGCAAATTCAAGTACTTTCAAGCACTTCAAGGACCTGTGCAAACCCCGAGTATGGAACTTTCCATCTTTCAACATATTTTGGCTCAAATTTCTGTCAAGTTGTAGGTGGTGCCTCTAGTATCATATGTAATTGAGATTTTGAACTCCTCCATAATCCCACTACAGGTCATGAAGATCTATCACAAATGAAGGATGCTAAAATGGTCACAAGATTTTCATATTTTGACCCATGTATTGCATAATGCTCCAGGTGGCACCACCAATATGAAACTCAACCTAGATTTTAATATACTTGATAAGTCCAAAAAGTTAGATGGGGCTAACACCAGAACTGTGGACTGTATTGTGTCCACAACCAAACAGTTTACGGTCGGACAGACAAAAAGTGATTGCATGAGCTCTGTGACCTATGGTCAGTGAGGCTAACTCCCCTGCCCCTGCCCCCCCCCCCCCAAAAAAAAACCTTTCTGTAAATAATCAACATGAAAAGCGTCAAAGGGTGGCATGTTGGCACGAAAGTTGCAATAAATTATGCTTGGTCTAACCCTGTTGCCAGTTCACGTGCAGGAAGAGAACAGCTAGTGCCATCAACTTAATTATTTTGACCCCTCAGCTGCCCTGTTAATCCTTTGCAATCCCATTCTAAACTGCTCTTTCCTGACCTTGTAAGCATGGTGAGCCTCCCCCCTCCCCCTTCATGATTAATTAAACATGTTCTATATGTTGCTCGTGCATCATCTTCACAGCAGATCTTCCAAAATTTTGGAGCGTGCAGTTATTGACAAAATGGTTCTGTGATCTTGACATGATTAAGGAGATACCAATGTTTTCAGTCTGTGGGTTCACGGATATTACATTTATTTGTCATGTTTGAAGACAAAATCTACAGTGATGTCTATACAGTTAAGCCAGTCTAAAATGTAACAGCCAAATGCACTTTTTGTGTTGCAAAGTGTTGGTCTGGGGTTTGTAAAGGTTGTAAAAGGTTTGCAAAAGGTTGACAAGGGGTTTCTAAAAGGTTGACAAAGGGTTTCAAACGGTTGAAACAGTTGCAAACCATTTCAACATTTTAATCAATAAGGCTGGGAAAGTGTGTGAAATGGTTGATAACCATTAAGAGAAAGGTTTCAAAGTGTTTAAAAAGGTTTTAATGCAATAAGAAGAAATTGTTTGAAAAGTATCAGAAATGGGTTTGAAAAAGGTTTGTGTTTCACTCAGAAGGTTGGAAAAAGGTTGCAAAAGGTTGATGTGTTTGATGACTGTTAAGTTTAATGTGGGCTTAACTGTATGTTAACCACATGGCAGCCCAGCTTAGAACATTTCATAATTCAAGAGCAGGCTAACATGTATATGTAATATGCATACGTCCCTGTTTTAATTAATGGATCTGTACACACCCCTTTACGCTCCCACCCTAAAAAAGTTTTTAGTGATATTTCTCAGTACTGTGGGTATAGCAATACATGCAGTTTTTCACAATACAACATGTACTGTGACACTGCTAAAAGTGTGATACATGATACAATACATAATCAACTCCATTACAGCCATATCTGACATGGGGAATCTGTGACACTGTCACCGTAATCAGATAAAGGGATTAAATTTGATCATTGCATCTAATGATGTTTACATGTAAGAAATAAAAGCTGAATATTGTGATCTGTGGCTTTGTTTTATTGACAGCTACTCATAATTATTGACTGAAATTGCAGAGTGATATACATGTATATGATATGACATACACCGTATACAATGGTGCCCCTTTTATAAGCCAATCAAATGCCACAAGAGGAGTGGTCTCTCTAGAGGGGGAAAATAAAAAAAAACAAATACCTCGTTCTGCATAAGATGATGATGGGGTGGTTTCTGGTGAGAGGGGCCTTATAATAAATGGGGGGGGGGGGGATACTGTACTGTATCTTGGACTAATCACATCTTGATTCATCGATCCTCTCATATTTTCTTGGAACCCGACCCAGTACCCAACCAAAATTTGATTGTATTCTGAATCAAACATACAAAACATGCATACAGGTCATCTCTCCAATGAAAACTGCCTAGCTTGACAAACCACATTTCATAAGAAAGTCAACAGTTATAATTTTCCATGTTTTTGTGCTAATTTGGAGCCTTTTTTTACCTCTGTGTCAAGTGACTGCCTTGGACGGGTCCAGCAGGCAGTCTGTCAAAGGATGGACCTGTACGTTTACACAGACATGTATGCAGACAGTAATTATGGGATACTAACAAGGAGTTAGTGCGAACATGTTACCCCAAGGGTTTCACAAGTGTACTTACCGTCTGTCGTTTCCTACTACATCTAAAAATCCTACTTCTGGGGACACGTCAGACCGGTATTTGCCATAGGTGACTTGTTTTGTATAGGCAACTAGTCGTAGCTTATCTTTGTACGACAGGTGTACGGCCTTGCCCTCCTTTTCTGCAAAATAAACACAAACAACATATTTATATACATTAGTTCTAGGAATGATTATTTGTACAGTTTTGCAACACCAAATAATACTTAAGTAATATCCACATCCAATGCATAGTGTCCCTCTTTTCACTGACAAAAATCATCTACGGTACACATACAAAATATGGCAGATACTGTACGGGGTCTACATGCATACAGTATAAATGTCAGAAGGCACCACAAATCATAAACTGATTTTCCTGCCTTAGAAATATACTTGGTTACCAGCAATTACATCTGTACCATGGATTGTCAGAATAGAGATATATTATATGTTCTTGATCCACATTAATGACCTGAAAACTGTATGTAGCTCCAGTAAACATGTTGATGATGTGACTGTATGGGAAATCTGCAGCCCTTCAGGCAATGATTGCAGACATCATGATTTTCTTGTATACTTGGAATGTGAAAATATTTGATTAGCCCTGATGTACTCTTTTTTTTTTTTTTTCTGTAAGTGTACAGTTGGTGCAGTGGTAACACGGTCATCTTTCCCCTCTGTGGCCCTGGTTGGATTAATGGCCAGGGAAGCAAGTGGAAACAGTTCCTATACCACTCTGACTGTGCATGGTGGTTTTCTCCCATTCCTTCGGTTTCCTCCACGAAACAATTAGGCAGGAACTATACGCCAACATCTGTGCCATAGAGGGGATCAATACAAGCTTGGCCTGCTTCACAATCCATGTAAAAAGACATGGTACTTTTCAGGATAATGAAAATGTTTTAGAGTCTTAACCACAGGGAGAACATCTCTGAAACACTTCTATCATTAGGAATGACAGGCACACATTAATTTCCCATAATCAAGGACAGACTACAACAAACCTTCATGTGACGTTTATGTGCATACCAGCTGAAAGTCTGAAAGCTTTCAAAACAATTTTGCATAATTATACAAGAATTAAAATGTCAGCTGCCTTTGCAACCAGAAATTGGCACAGTCCTCTCTGAACCTTTAATGTGTGCTGCTTAAGACTGAATCTTCAGGTGATATTAACGATTCAACAAACCAAATGATGCCATTTTGAAATCCAACAGCATTTTTTATGCTTTAAATTTCTTTTTCTCTCTGTGTTTATTTAGAAGTATCACTAAACCTGCATTATCAGTGCCATAAACTTTGTGTATCCTAAATAAAAGGTTATCATGCAGAGATTGCTGGATCCATGCCCCCTTCCCTCATTCATAACTTTGCTAATCACCAGTCTCATTTTAAAATGACTGTAGTCAATAAAAATAGGCTATCATCCACACCCAGATACTTGACCTGGTGACCTACTACTACGCCTGCCACTCTCTTGTATCCAGACCCAAAGGTGTGTAAAGTTTCATGATTCTACGTCAAAGGACAACGGAATTACAGCCTGGACATGAAGTGTAATGTACTTTTACATGAATGTTTCACTGTGACCCAGATACTTGACCTAATGGCCTACTTTTGTTTCAGAAAACTAAGTTAAACACTAAAGTAATTACAGCCTAGACACGATTTTATAAGAATATGTCACTGTGACCCAGATACTTGACCTAGTGACCTACTTTTGGTACATGACACCCCTTTATGTCAAGATGTACCTGTGTGTAAAGTTTCATTATTCTAAGTTACAGGACAAGCGAATTATACCCAGGACACAAATAGCGGAGATCCAGATACTTGACTTAGTGACCTACTTTTGTTTCATGGCACACATTTGGGTCAAGATATGTGTGTGTCAAGTTTCAGAAAAGTAAGTTAAGCAGTAAAGGAATAATAGCCCGAACACAATTTTTCAGGAACTTTTACTGTGACCCAGATACTTGACCTATTGACCTACTTTTGGTACATGACACACACCCATGTCCAAATGCACCTGTGCCTAAAGTGTCACTAATCTAAGTTCCAAGGGCAAGTGAATTATAGCATGGACACGAATAGCAGAGGAGCATATACTTGACCAAATGACCTACTTTAGTTTCATGACACACAATTTGCTCAAGATGTGTGTGTGTGTTTCATGAATCTAAGTTAAATCATTAAGGAATTATAGCCCGGAGACGACTCCTGACTACCGAACAGACATAAAAAGCCCCATACTACATGCCCCTCCTCCAGTGGGGGGGGGGGGGGGGGCAGGCACAATAAATATAGCTTTTCTCAACATATATTGGACACTTGATGGCAACTGAATTCTGCCATTTCAAAATTTAATTGACTGCTGTAAAATTCACTTAATTTCATTGTATTTTCATTTGGCTGACAACACAAAACTCTGAAGATCAAAATGCAATGAAATAGTTTTTACCATAAGATTGATTGGAACTATATGTACATGTTCTGTGGATCTCCAAAATAGATTTACCTAAGTTATATACCTGAAATAAAAAAAAGTGAAAATTTATACACACAAAAATATGTACAGTAGCAAAACAAGACAAGTCAGCCAATGGTCATGTATCAGTAATTATTTCCTCTGCTTCTCTGGACAGGATCAACAAGTCCCAGTGCTGCAGTACATCAGAACAGAATCCGCTGCCAATGTGTTGCCCTTTCGTGCCCTGCCAGGCATGAAATATAATTGTATCTGAAGCCCAACCCATCCACATTCTGGAGGTTAACACTTTAATGGACCAGTAAGTGTTATTGTGACACTGACCACATGCAAACTACAATGGCATATTCACCTGTCAGTAATGGATTTTGTGCGTGCATCTTGGGTTCATGTACCACCATAACCTGTGTCCTCATACAGTTTGAAACATCAGGCCAGTTCAGTCTATAGCTACTTGCAGACACTGTATTCAGAACATCAGGCTAACTCTCGAGGTGAACACAGTGAGGCAGCTTTCCCTTAACCTCTTCTATATCAAGAACAAATAACAGTGTGATGAGCATAAAAACTGTCTGTACAGTTCAACTCTCTCTGCAGCAGGCATGTCCAAACAATGGCCATGTTCTGTGATGGTCTGCTCTCAGAGATGCTCACTGTGCACAGGTTTTACTTGTCCATGAATACAAAAAGAACCTGCAAAAGGAAGCTCCAGACAGGTGATAAATGATTCAGATCATTTGGACTTGCCTTACATATTTATGTCTGGGTGCCAACCCAGACATTTTGTTTTTCCTTCCTTCCTTCCTTTCTTTGTTTTCTTTCTTTCTTTCTTTCTTTTGTTTCAACCAGATTTGTCCAGAGTTTTTCTCAAACCCTACTATTCCGAAAAACCACCAAACTTGCCATGCTAAATGACCTACCAGTGAAATTAGGCACCTGACTTGGAATAGTCATGATGATTAAAATTATGCAAATGAGGGGCAATTAAAATTTTAAAAGCTCCACATCTTCCAAACTATTGGAGACAGGCACAAAGTTCTAACTTACACATATAGGTTTGATACAACAGCAAAATTCAATAGCATGCAAACAAAAATTTTAATGGATGCTAAACTCCCCAAATTTCTCCCCAATCCACATGCAGGCCTTGAACTGCTTGCTGTATAACCTATTGCTTGACCTCCATGGTGCCAGGCAACCATTTTGCATTCATAATTAATTTGCTTGAACCTGTCTCACAGGCAGCTTTCTACCCATGCATGCTAGGTGTATGCTTTGGAAGGTTTGGGTCTTGTAGCAAATTGGCCGGGGTGGGTGGGGGGAAGGGGGAACTCCCCAAAACTGTGTAATGAGGCTCTCAATAAAATACAGAGTATCTCTTTCTGTTCATGCAGGAACAAATTGAATCCATGCTGCCATATGTACCAGGCAGCCTATAGTTTCCACTAGTGCACAACAGACCTGTCAATGCACTATGACTGAAACTGGTGTTCTAGCAGGCCTGTTTTTGCCTGAGGCAATGTCAGTCTGCTGAGTTTATCAGTCCCAAGGGAACACAAACTCCAGACTTCTAGGAAGAACAAGCCTGAGTGTACCCTCTGTTAAAAATAGACTAAATACAGAGCTGAGTCGGCCAGACCAAGGAGGGTAGAATTTATGTCATCTCAGCGGACACTTTCATGTCTTTGTTTTCTTGTAACCAGTGAGATGAAGCCTGTTCTTCATAGCTAATACTGAGACAGTATAGTTTTTTCTTGGTTCATAGGTACATGTTTATGTAGTTTCTTGACAGCTTCTGTTAAAATTTGTTTATGTAAGTAAGGAAGAATGACAGTTTTGTATTGCATGTAAACACATCCCCTTGAATTATGATATGTTTATTTTATATATAGTTTTGTATTACATGTAAACACATCCCCTTGAATTATATGTTTACACTGTATATATATATATATGTATATATATATATGTATGTGTGTGCATGTATGAATAATGTACATAAACATGCACACATACTCATCCACACTGCCCAGAAGGGCTGACCCTCTCAGGAGTGGGCACTTTCTCTCTCTCTCTCTCTCTCTCTCTCTCTCTCTCTCTCTCTCTCTCTCTCTCTCTAGAAGGGCTGACCCTCTCAGGAGTGGGCACTTCTCTCTCTCTCTCTCTCTCTCTCTCTCTCTCTCTCTCTCTCTCTCTCTCTCTCTCTCTCTCTCTCTCTCTCCTCTCTCTCTCTCTCTCCTCTCTCTCTCTCTCCTCTCTCTCTCTCTCCTCTCTCTCTCTCTCTCTCTCTCTCTCTCTCTCTCTCTCTCTCTCTCTCTCTCTCTCTCTCTCCTCTCTCTCACACTCAAAATTTCAATGTGCATATATAGGCTTGTGGCACCTGCCAATGTAATGGACACTTAAAGTTAAGTAGAATTTCAAATTATGCTAATAAGGGGCTTTGAAAAGTTTCAAAGTTGAATATCTCCAAAACTATTAACATAGACATGCCATTTCAACTTTAATTTATAGGTTTGTGGCAAAGCCGCATCCAATGAACCATGAACCAAAGTTTTACGATTTTAATTTATGCAAATTAGGTAAAAATGCAAAATGTAAATCTTGAATAGCTTCAAAACTATTATAGATAGAGGTGCCATTCCTACTTCAATTTAAGATTTTCTGGCAAAGCCCCATCCAATGAACCATACACCAAAGTTGTAGGCTTTCAATTTACGCAAATACACAAACTTAAAATGTTGAATAGCTTCAAAACTATTATAGATACTAGCTTCATTCAAACTTCATTTTAAGTTTGTGACATGGCCACATCCAAAAAAAAAACAAGAACCAAAGTTGTTGCATTTTACTTTATAACAAGAGGGCTGTGTGAACAGCCCGTGCCTCAGCTGATCTTGACATTCATCACACTTGCAGCTCTATGAACTTGGGAAAGGATCAAGGACACCATGTTCTGAGTAGGTCTGACCTTTACAGAAGAACACTTATATGTGCAACATCAAAGTTCAAGTAGTTCTCAAGCTATAATGAAGAGTAAAATTCATGTATGTTGCACTGTGACCCCACAAACGAGGTCAAGGTCATTCATGTACTGTCTCAGCATGACCTTCATACAGAATAATTAACATGTGTTGCGGACTCAAAACAGATCTCAAGTTATCAAGTAAACAGTAAATTTCGTGTCAGTTGTCCTGTTAATTAGCATTAGAATGCCCATTGACTTACATAGTAATCAATAGGAAAACTGCATCGAACGATAAGTACCCGAATTGAAAATCCTTAAAAATCAGGAAACCAAAGCAGTGCCACCTAGTAAACAACTGTTTGACCCTTCCACAACAACATATCCATCACATTTCAGCTTAATCTGAGGGACCGTTCTGACAACAAGTGGAAAATAGCAAAACCATACAAAAAACTAGAACAGACTGATTTTCCAACAGAAAATCAAATGTCTCCCAGTGGAACACTTGCGTCTCTGAATAAGCTACAGGTGATAACAAATTACAAATGACCAAGTTTGCTTGAAAATTACAATCCTATTTTAGCTCTCACCTAGATACATTACTCTAGCAATTTTCATCAAGTTCTTCAAGACTTATTGCAGAGAAACCAATTGCACATAAATGACCCTGTGACCTTGAAAATGAGGTCAAGGTCACCCAAATACAATCCCAACCTTGGTCTTACCTTGATACATAATACTACCAAGTTTCATCAAATTCCATCCTGTTCTTCATGACTTATCAAATGGAAACCAATTTCACATGTGACCCTGTGACCTTGAGAATTCGCTCAAGGTCATTCAAATACAATCCCAACATAGGTCTTGCCTAGATACATAATACTACCAAGTTTCATCACATTCCATCAAGTTCTTCAAGACTAATCGCAGGGAAACCAATTTCACATAAGTGACCCTGTGACCTTGAGAATTCACTCAAGGTCGTCCAAATACAATCCCAACCTAGGTCTTGCCTGGATACATTATCCTACCATGTTTCATCAAATTCCATCACGTTCTTCATGACTTATCGAACGGAAACCAATTTCACATAAGTAACCCTGTGGCCTTGAAAATTAGGTCAAGGTCACCCAAGTACCATCCCAACCTAGGTCTTGCCTAGATACATAATCCTACCAAGTTTCATCAAATTCCATCACGTACTTCATGACTTATCGAACGGAAACCAATTTCACATAAGTGACCCTGTGACCTTGAGAATTCGCTCAGGGTCATCCAAATACAATCCCAACCTAGGTCTTGCATAGATACATAATCCTACCAACTTTCATCAAATTCCATCCTGTTCTTCATGACTTATCGCACGGAAACCAATTTCACATAAGTGACCCTGTGACCTTGAGAATTCACTCAAGGTCGTCCAAATACAATCCCAACCTAGGTCTGGCCAAGATACATAATCCTACCAAGTTTCATCAAATTCCATCACATTCTTCATGACTTATCGAACGGAAGCCAATTTCACATAAGTGACCCAGTGACCTTGAAAATTAGGTCAAGGTCACCCAAATACAATCCCAACCTAGGTCTTGCCTAGATACATAATCCTACCAAGTTTCATCAAATTCTGTCAAGTCCTTCAAGACTTATCGCACGGACACCAAGTGTTGAAGAACCTGAACAACAACAACAACAAGAAGCGGAAGAAACGGGCACTAAAACAATATGTCCCCCAGCTTCCACCGGGAGACATAATTCCTTAAAAAATTGCAGCGCCACCTGGTGAACAAATTGGGAACTAGGTGTCCGCGGGAGTGTGTATGTACGATATCAAAGCAATTGGGTACGCAGTTTCGGAGAAGAAAATTTTTTAAGATTTGTCAAAAAAAAAAAAAAAAAAAAAAAATCATTAAAAATCCAAAAATCACTGGAGCATGAACATTTGAACAAAATTGGTAGAAACCCTCCCAAGTTACATTGCCACCAAGTTTGAAGTTAATCTGGATGACGGTTTTGGAGAAGAAGTAGAAAATGTGAATTAGCATTAGAATGCCCATTGACTTCCATAGTAATCAATAGGAAAGCGGCATTGACCGACAAGTACCCGAATTGAAAAAATCGTTAAAAATCAGGAATCCGCAACATTCCCACATAGTGACCAACTTTGTTTGACCCTTCTACAAAGAACATATCCACCACGTTTCAGTTTAATCTGAGTGACGGTTCTGGAGAAGAAGTCGAAAATATCTATAACACACAAAAATTCATAAAAAATTAGGAAAAAATTGCAGCGCCACCTGGTGAACAAATTAAGAACTAGGAGTCCCAGGGAGTGTTCCTGTGTGATATCAAAGCAATTGGGTGAGCGATTTCGGAGAAGAAGATTTTTTAAGATTTACCCAAAAAAAGAACAACAAAATTCATTTAAAATCCAAAAATCACTGGACCGTGACCATTTGAACAAACTTGGTAGAGACCCACCCAAGGCACATTTCCACCAAGTTTGAAGTGAATCTGGCTGACGGTTTTTGAGAAGTCGAAAATGTGAATTGTGGACGACGGACGACGGACGGACGACGGACGGACGGACGACGGACGACGGACCCTCAAAAAACCTCAGTTGACTGACAAGTCAGCTGAGGTAAAAATTAGGCTAATACACGAAATTTAGATTATGTTGAACAATGGAAAAGGGTAGCATTTTAAACTGGTCTCATTTTGAAGGCACACAGACAGATTTACTGTGAAGCAACTCTTCTTTCCTAGTTCCATCTTCCAGCTCATTGACAACTCAAGTCCTGAACATTGCTACTGATGCTCAAAATACAAAACCCTGCATCTGTGCAGGTAACAGAGACACCCAGGTACATGTAAATGTAAATGTTAAAGCAGCTTTCCAAGTTACCAAGTGACTAGATAGCATGTGAACATGCAACCTGGTCTAAGTACACAGTCATGCATACATACATCCAAGTAGCTTTAACATAGCAGGTCAAGGGTGGGCATCCTGTTGCACTCTAGCAGCAAAGTACTAAAAAAGTGCAGGAAAGTGCTACAGGAGTAAATTTTGATGCTACAAGCATTCTGACAAGTGCTCAGTCCTACTCTACAGGTCTACAGCACAGGGGGTTCTCATAGTATATCACTACTGACGGTGACAACTCTTATAACCACTTGTATAAAAACTCGTCAGTACTTTTGGACTTGTATCCACTGTTGGGGCAACCTTCTCCATTGAGCTTCTTCTTTGACTCAGTGGGGCACTTGGCACTCAGCCTATTGCTGACCCTTATTTTATTGCCCTAGGGCGACTTCTACATCTGATACACAATACTATTTCTGGGGCCTACAACTGGTCACTGCTTGTCGTTGTATTTACATTTTCAGGTTATGATCACTCTGGAAAAGTCCCACTATATATTGTACATTACATTCATTCGACAAGTTAACCACCCTCCACTAATCACACATATTTTGGATGCTACCTCTTCAAAATATCCAATTGACTTGGCTGCCATTGTGAAAATAGCGAGTTCCGCACCCAATGCCAGTGGTTTGTAAATTAGCATTGGGACGATCTTGCCGAGTGGGGGTGGGAAGAGGGTTATAATATATGAAACCAAAAGTATATATTTTGCAATTATTTCAGAGCATCAATAATAATATATATGATGTGGCCACGATTCACTTTGATATCCAAATCAAGTGTACTTTTGTGAGACTGTCCCGCAATCAATGCATTAATTTTTGCAATGTTCAAAATGGCGCTCAAGCGTGCCGTGTCGCATTTGGATTTGGAACTAACGATGATAGCTAACACAACCGAGCGGACAGATTAAAGTTAATATAGCAAGTCATGTTTCAAAAGTACTTTAACGACATTCTGCCCTGGTAACTCGGAGAACGGACCCTGATGAAAACACGTGGCCACAATTCACTGGAATTTTCCTTTCCCACAATGCATTAGGGCTGCTTCATATTTCTCATGGAAAAGAGCGAGAAAGGATGCATATCGCGAAATAGAGCAAAACAAAACGAGAAACGTAAGGGTATTTGGGACCATTCGCTTTCACCCATTGTAGGAGACAAGAAGGATGTACTTTTGCATTCCGCTTATGTCTCCATTTACCAAAAGCATATTCCTGCTTGATTATTGTTGAAAAAGGTACAATAAACTTAATGTTAATTTTGATGCAATTTATATCCGGATCTCGATCGTAGTATACTGCCCCACCACTGTTATGCCCATGTACCTGCTTGAATGTTTGTTAAACACTTGAGTAGCCTATCCATAGTTTCGTTCATACCTAAGCATTAGCACTTATGACATGTACGGCCGTTTATATTTCACCAGTGACAAACATTTATAAGTCAGGTTGCCTGCGAACGAAATTTCAATGAACTACATGGCAGAGGGAGAAAACAGAAAAGTAAACCAGCAGTGTTAGTCTAGAGTAGATTTATCCGAGCCACACAAATACATAAACATGCAGAACTACCGGCAGCCCAGTGGTAGAGCGTGTCTTCAAAAGACATGGTAGTGAGTTCGAATCTAGTGGTCGTCCTTTTTTTTCCATTATAGGGCCTATACTTATTTTTTTTTAATCTCAGGATGATATATATATCTGATTTTAACTTACACCAAAATTTTAACACCAAGAAACTTGTAAACATAATTTTGTATATATAATTTTGGGGGACCCACAAGCCCAACTTGGGTTTTTTTTATCCCTCGCCACAGTTTAACTAAGTTTATTTATCCCTTATTGTTTACTAATTGTCAATTTTCCATTTCAATTGTGTATGTATACTAAATGTGACAATAAAGAATACTGAATAAGGTGGGTATTCATTACAATATATATATATGTATTTATTTGCTTGTACTTTAAAGCACTCTGAACGTACATGTTACTTTGTATATATAAGCAACTTATGACCTTTAGAATTACCAACAACAGAGGCAAGTTACTTTTTAATTAATATTTTTACTCTGGACAAAGGAAAGTTATTTCTATCATTTTTTTTACACAACAAGAAATCAGTGACCACCTAATTTTATCTGGAGACGACACATTTTATCAAAAGTTGAAGAAGTCTCTACATATTAAACAATGATGGGAACATTCATTATCCAATCCAAATGTTTTTGACGAAAATACAAAATTTAGTGTGTCATGGCAGATCTAGAAATTTGTTTTATTTGTTTGTTCGTTTGTCTGTTCATTCATCCATCCATCTATCTGTGTCTGTCTGTCTGTCTGTCTATCTATCTATCTATCTATCTATCTATCTGTCTATCTATCTATTTATTTATTTATTTGTATTTAATGACGGTTCCCCAATTTTTGTTTTATAACAATTAAAAGTACTGTTATCGACTGGTACTCACATTTTTTCACGAATGACAGGCCTTCAATTTTTTTCTTGTAGTGCAGCTCTATGTTAAACAAAACTGAACTTCATTTTGTATTCAATTACTTCGTGATATGTGATGCTTGGGAGCAAAATTACCAGAAGTTTTGCTTATTTCTCAAGCCCTTTTCTTGCACTTTCAAACAAAAGCATGTTTAAAACTATGTTAAGTGTCCAATGAAAATCATCATTTGTATAATGACATGGTTTCCTATTATCATTTTTTTGCACTGAAGCAAGCAAGATACTCACCAAGTCTTAAATTAAACACAGAAAGACCAGGTATGTATCACAAAACTTACAAAACTCACTTGCTAGGAATGTGGCAGCTTGTTACAAATAAATGAAGAAACAGTCTGTGGTATTGTGGACATCTTGGACATAACCAGTCAAAAAGGGCTTGTCAGGTACACTTTTCTGCATGGTAGTAGCACTTTCGTCTTGTGTCACATGACTTTGTCAACCAATGAATGAAGCTGGTTTGTTTATATCCCAGGTGTTTCCACCTGCAACAGGTAGATACCTGTGGTGCCATGTTGGGGACATGGTGTCAATGGTGGTTTCCCCTAGTAATAATGCAACCAAAAACAACCTTTGCATAAGATTTGTCAGTGGATACACGTAATGAAAATACAACGGTAAGAATAACTTCAAAGACCTCCACAGCCAGAATCATGTAATATTATGGTATTTGTTTTCCAGTTACAGCATATATAACAATTTTTGTATGTTGACCCCTGTGATCTTGAAAAAGGAGTCAAGGTCAGCTGGGTGCAAATTCACCTGAGGTCTTCATAAGATGCTTCAGTTGTCAAAGTCTGCGGGATGTAGCATTGTTAATTCCTCATGCTGATGGATTGTCCATGTCATTTGTATACATGTATGTTGACCCCACTGACTTTAAAAAATGGTCCAAGGTAATCAGGATGAATACAAAGTCAATATCTTGATTAGGTGCTTCATCTGTGCAAGTCAGATGGTTGAATCTTGATTTGGTGAGCAGTTGTTGCATTTACATGGTGCACTGACCTGATGATGACAATACCCCACCAGCTTATGGAACCGTGGGGTTCAAAAAAAAAGAGTGCAAATACACATGTTGGTGAACCAATTAAATATTGTTGATGAACTGCCATTTTAAACAGGCTTGATTTTCATAGACTTGTTCTCCATTGTCAACTAATCCTAATTTTTGCAATACATGTATTAAAAAATCCTGTCTCTGAGGAAGGGAGGGCAGGAGAGAGGGAAATAATAACAAACAGTACATAAAAGATATGTGGTCTTTTCAAAATGTTGACGTAGCTCATACAATATGCATTATTCATAATTTTATATATTTAAGAGTTAGAGGTAAAATGACTTGACTGATTAAAACAGTACATGTACATGTATAGTGAATGATAGTGGACTCACGTGTCCAATATCATCATGTTTATTTTATGCCCATTTTACAAGACACAACCCACAAAAACATTGATATATATATATCTATATGAACATAATACATGTACAGTGGAAGAAGACTGTGTGCCACTTTCAGTGGATGGCACCATATTTGTGACAATATAATCTCTACTCTAAATTATCTCTTTGCCCTTAAACTGCCTCACAATTGAGTCCATTCATACCAGACTGCAGCTGTTTGTGTGCAGGCATGATCAATAGATGCCTGGGCTCATCTCTTCAGCTGTGGTCTGTCAACATTTAGAAAGCTGCCTGCAGCTGGGAGATGTGTTATACTCATGCTGTTTCCAAGATAGAAAGGTTGAAAATATTTAAAGATATAAAATTTGTGCATTAAAGTGGCGGTGTGGGAAAAAAATGTAGGCCTGCATATGAAATAATCACACCTGCATATGACTATGTTTTAAACTTATCTGCAAAGAAAAAATCAGAAGCAGACCTTCATAGATGTACACAGTGGTCCTTACTTCTACAAGGCCAACCCAAAAGCAGTCAATGTGTGGTCTTATTAGAAGGGTGGCCTCTATAGAGAGGGAGACTATAATGTATATGACTCTTTCTGCATTAGGAGATGGTTTCTGGCAAGGGGGTGACCTCTGGTGAGAAGGGCTTCATGAGAGGGCAACTACTGTATACAGCATTTTTCATTCATAATATGCTGAGTACATCACATTTAATCAATGTGGTGCACAATTTTATTGGACATTGTGACATGATGAAAGACAGGTTCACTTATTGGTACATAACTGCACGGACTACACAATGACAGAAAAAAAAAACAGGCAGTATGTTTGATTTAAAACTTGATTTTCACATGTACATAAGGTGGCTGGCCACAAATGGAGCACCAACATCAGAGATATGTGTTTGTGTCTTCTCGACCAATCATCAATTTGCCAATATTGTTACAAAAATTTAAAAGTGAGTCATGCAATGAAGGTACTGCCAAGGGTGGCTAACAAAATTAAGTTGAGAATCCAGATTTTTTTCAAGGAAGGCTCTCATGAGCCTTAAATTCTACATATTAACATAGTCACCCTAATAACTGGATATGCGTTGAAGTATTAAGCCATTTTTGTATCATATTCCTTTTTTTTTTATGAAGATAAAACTTCAAATCTTATTCTATCAGTTCTATAAGCAAGGTGTCCACCATTAGATGAAACAATGCAATTCCAACTAATAGAAATGTTCTATAGAGGTTCATGGAACATCCATAGTAACTACCAATGAATAGTGAACAGTATTGCTGGTGCAACGCTGCAGAAACATGCAACATAAACAAGCTGCAGCACACCACACAGTAAAGTGTCACAACTACTCTGGCCTGTAGATTAGAACTCAGGCGTGTGAATTAGACATGTGTTTCCTTGAATTATTGTGTAAACGCTTGCAGAGCCTAGTCTTTGACAAGGGTTATGTTTTTTCCCATGATCTTGAAGATTTGCCCATGATGCTTGAAGATTCTTTTGAAGTTCCATACACCCTGTAATTCCTGTGATTAAGACAAATTAACAGATTTCCCTCTGAGAAATTAAGCAAACAATTTGAAACATCATTCTTGCATTTTTCCATATATGTTAAGTCATTGTTATAGTAAAATTGCTACATCAAACATGAGAATTCATGAGAACTTCAAAACATTTGACTACAAAAGTGAAATCTTCTGAGGGAGATCATCATGTGCAGCATGTTTGCTTAATGGGAAGTTGACATAAAATGCTCATATCACAAAATGTGAACAAATTTGGCATCTTGGACATGCAGATTCCAAATTCTGGCCAACAGCCTGCATACCTGTCAACATTCCACACCTCAAAATAGGGGGATTTTTGTAAATTTGAAAAATCCATGGGGGAGATTTGTATTTTAACAAAAAATATAATAGAAAATACTAAATTTTCATGGTGGGAGATTCTGCCAAATTTGCAAAATTTTGCACCTAAATAAAAAAAAAATTGGGCAAAAAAGTGGGAGACCCCCACCTTGTGGGGGAGACTTGACAGGTATGAGCCTGGTTTGCAGATTATGACTATGAATTTTCAAACATTTAATTTTATGCTGTTAGTTTGGCAAGAGCATGGACCTATCAACAAGAAGGAACCCACACTTCCTCACATCACAGGAGCAATGATAGTTGCCGGCCCTCAATAAACACAGTGGGCCGTACCTTGATCTCCCAGCATAAAACTTGCTCAAAATCACTACTGTTGCTATCAAAACTAGCCACAACACATTGGAAGGGCCACTGATTGGTTGCTGGACTTAACCAAGTTGGGAATACCTCTTTGGCAGACTGAAACAGGGTTAGCATCCCCAACAAATACTGACAATGACACCTTACTGAACAAACTTGTTGCATACAAGTCAAGACAAGGAAAAGTCCTGCCAAGTTTGAATTCAGTAAGTAGTTTGGGAAGAGTTCAAAGTTACAACACAAATACATAACTAACCCAGATAGATCCCCATCAAGTTTGCAGATCTGACCACTGGCACTGGTTTTTGAGAAACTGAAAATATTTTGGTAGTGGAAATTATTGGGGTGGTCAGGGTTCACTCTTTACAGACAGACACAATGTTGAAGTTATTGCCACAAGTTCATCTTATTGAATGGTGGAAGTGATGCTAACAATATGAACATATTTATACAGCATAATGGAATATCCAACACACAGTTCTGTCCCATCATTTAGCAGGCAACCCATGCTATATAAATTTTGCCTGTATGGCTGACCTAATGTGAGAAGGTAGGACCTTTTGCTCAGTCCATGTTTCCTGTTCTGGGCAAAAAGTCATCTCCCCCACCCCCAATCAACTGCCTTGTGTATATTTAGAGATTATATTATATACACTTTAAATCAATGTATTTTCAAGCTAGGTTTAGCCCAAAATAATTGTGAGCATTGTGTTTATCACTTGGCTGTATAACACACACATATGACTGTGACTATGACTGCTCCAATTTTCCACAGTGTTATTCATGATGTGGACATCAACGTTCCTTAATTTTTGCTTGTGGTCTTCAAGAGAACCATTTTCCAATGCTTATATCGTGTGATTAATTTGAGGTCATGGGTTTTCATGCCTGGTTGTTCTGTGGTGATAAATCGCAGACTGTCTGCACATGCCTCCAATACCACCACACAGCATTAGTGTGCATGCTGTCAGGGCCTTGTTTCCTGTGATGTAGCCTCCTGTTGCCCACAAAGCCATATGCACAGAAACACCACACAGGCTACCTGGAAACACAGTCTGCTTATGGTGGCAGGTGAAGAGTTTACATGCCTTCTCATGATGAAAGCAGCTTGCAACATCATATTTCCATCCAAACCAAGCGGTGAATGTTGAGAGCATTGATAAATCACCTGTTGCCTGTTTGGTCATTTTGTGAAGTGTAATCATGACTTTACTAGGCAGTCCTCATTACATGCCAATATAAAAACAAACTGTCAGATTAGGGCACATAATCCTGGGTTAAAAACTTCATCCACCTCTACATAATTGAGAAAATGACCATACAACTACAAACACAAAGATTAAGCTGCATGAATACAGATTTTGAGCATTATTTGCACCATGCCCTGGATCACTGGTATTTTCTTGTGTCTGATTTTTAAGTCACGTGTTGACTGACAAAGTCAGTGTCTGATACGTCAAATCATTTAATTTTGCCGTACAATGGCCCCTCCTTTGAGTGACCAGTCCACCGAGAAAATACATTGATCTGTCATTTGTCTGGCTATCTTTTCCACATTATTTTACCTCCATTGACAGACCACCTGCTTTATGTGACCACTTTAAGGCCTGTCCAGGTACCTTTGTACTTTTAATTTTGCCAATTACATTGATGACACAAAACTGTGAAAATACATTTCATGGGAACCATGTCCAAAATTGTGAAATTAAAACTTCTGTTAAATGCCTGAAATGCAAAGACTGCGAAAACTTTTTCATGTGAAAATAAACTGACACTTACAGTCTCATATATTCAATTAAACCACACCACAGTGTCTACACCTTTGTCTTACTATTGTAGATGCTTTTGCGCTCACAAGCAGTTGTTTCTAGACTGTAAGATAGAAGGACAGATAATCATATATGAGTGATTGCAGAGGTTCTGTGCCCTCACAAGTAGGTCAGCACAGCTAAAACCCATGAAAGTTAGGAAAGAAAATTAGCTTCCTGGGAAATTTAATGTGGTTGTGTGGCCCTAACTTATTCAAAAAAACTTCTAATGCCACATTTCTGCACACTTCCCTTTGTAATGTACTTTCTAAGTTATCCAAACCACTCTAACATTAAGGACATTTTGACAGAGATTCATAAGTTGGCAGCGGGAAGAGGGGGATCTATCTTTTAAAAGAGGTTTCACTGGAGCTCTTTATTTTATTTTCAACATGTTAGAACAGCCATCATTATGTTGTTTGTCTTGACAATATGGCATCCAAAGATCTTAGCAAATGTAAATTATGTCTAACATGCATCATTTCTACATCACATATCACGCATCAGTACTAACCTGCTTATATCTGACAAACAACAGAAACAAATCCATTGATAGTTATGTCATAAACACTTTGGCTATGTTTGAAAATGAGTTTGAGGCATGAACTGCATGACCTTAACTGTCATTTGTCTGTTTTGCAGTTTCTATAGATATGAACTCAAAACTGGACAGCAGTTGCCCAAACACATCATGGAATATATACATGTATGTGAAAACCACTGAATCATGCAAGATGAATCAAGAAAAGATCAGCAAACCCATTTATAAACCTATGCTGAAACTGATATGTAGTCCAAATGAAAGCATCCCATTGAATCCCAGTGTCATGCAAACAAATATACTTCAAGCAGTATTTTCATGGTCTTTAATACAGAGAGAAACTTAACAAACCTAATTCTGTAAGCCCATGTACCGTTTGAACACTATCAAGTCCGATATTCTAAGAGCAAAGTCCTATTCCGTACCATTCACTGAAAAACTGCCTGATTCTAAATCATAATAGCAAATTAATTCATAAAAGGAACAAACCATATTCATAAAATTTGAAATTTAGAAGCAAGTTTTAGGCATTATTAGCCTTTATAAAATCGGGTCATCAGCGGGGAACCAGTGCAAACTTGTTTTGGGGCCTTATTGAACTTTAGGGGACCCAAGCCCCTATAAGACTAATAATGGTTCAAAGTTCACGAAAGTTCCGGAAGTGTTGTAAATAATCATTAGCAACACGAATCATTTATCTGAGATGACTTCCGACCGGCCCTTAAATGTAAATTAAGCATCAGCGTTTCTGCCGATGGTCCAAGATGTATGCCGCAAGTGCTATTGGGGACCGTATCATAAAATTTTAAATGTGATCATAAACAATAACATTATTGCTTGACTATTTCGAAGAAAAAAATTACACGAAAGAATGAACGCTGAGACCATCCCCGGGAATATCCCAGGGCATCACGTGCACTTGACTCGTGTAGGTAAACATGCACCCAAAGCTCATTTGGTAGAATTACCCCGATTGGTTAAAATCTTGTTCCGGTGTTGCATTGTGGGTAATATTCGAGTCAAAAGTCGTTCGGTGCATATGCAAATGGAGGCACGATAATCGATTCAATGCATGATTTCACGGAATAAATTCGAGTTTTTTTATATTTTAATTACACTATGCCTGCGGCGCAAACATCTATTCTACTAGAAAAACATATAGGAACGTTATCATAGTGCCTGCGGCGCAATAATCTTCGCTTTAGGTAGGAACATGGACATCGTTAGGGGATTTTACCTATAGAGGCTCGGGTCCCGTAAAGTTCAATAAGGCCTGTTTTGGTGCCATTAACAACTGAAGTCATAGGTGTCAAGTTCCAAAAGATCTGTGACTGTGAAATTTGTATGAAAACAAGTTGCTACTGACACTACCTTATCCCCTGCCCACAATTTCTTTTTATTGGTACATTAATATGCAATTACCAGAGGTCAGATAACCAGTAGCCACATAAAACTATGCTAATGCACACCTACAATATGAGATCTACCCACCCTGGAAATTTCAAAAGGCTAGCTGTTATATTTTCCGAGATATGGGCAATCAAAACTGACGCACAACCCATTCCTGCGACACAAGTCACCAGCACACAAAAAGAGAAATCACATACATGTACAATATAGATAGCTTCCAGCCAAGACACACCTGTCACAGGATAACTTGCATGCACTCTGGTAACAAGTTCTAATCAAAATCTAATTGGACTGCCATTTGTTTAAATATGGTCATGGTGACATCAAAATCTAATCAGATCCAGCTTTTTTAGAAAAGATAACTGTACAAAATCCACCCTGAAATTTTACAAAGGCTAGCTGTGCTAATTTCTGTGGTATGTGGTGAAAAAAAGGTGACGGTGCTTAATGATCTTTGTTAACTATTTAATGAAAAACAAAAAGTACTCATATAAAACTATGCTCATGCACACCTAGTATATGACATCACCCTTGAAACTCCATAAGGCTAGCTGTTATATTTTTCAAGACATGGGCAATTAAAATCATGGGGAAAATTTTGAGGCTGCTTTATAAACTTTGTTAATAAATTAATGAAGGAGGATAATTAGGCACAAAAAAATGTACCTATATACACCTACTACATAGGATGTACCTGCCCTGAAAAAAGGGTCAGCTGTTATACATTGTATTTTGAGAGATATGGGCTGGACAAAATTGCGAGGAAGATATTCAGGCTGCTTAACAAACTTTGTTAATTTATTTGTGAAGGAGGATAATTATATCAAAATCAATGTGCCTATGCACACTTACTATATACGCTGCACATACCCTGAAAATTTGAAAGAGCTGGTTCTTATATTTTTCATGATATGGGCCAGACAAAATTGTTTCGGAAGGACAGAGCTCATTACTATATCCCCCGTCCCCAATTTGTGGGCGGGGGATAAATTTAAGTGCATGAATACCAAGAGAGTGGGGTATTTTGCCATCAAATATGCCATCATTTGTAAAACAAATTGTCTAAAAAATGGGATACTCTCAGTTTTCAGTGTAATGTGGATGCATTTTGATCATCTTCAAATGTACACTTCCATAGGTGCACATCTGTGACATCTAAGTTAAAAGGCACCATCATGATGACAGCCGATTACAAAATATCTATGGCTTTGTGGCAGTGGGACCCTGCCATTCAGCAAGAAACAGTGCTGCAGTGAAGCAATAAACTATGAAAAGCTGAATGTCATAGAGTCAATTGTCAACACAAATGTGAATGTCAAGTACCACTTGAGATACATTTTCTAACAGTTTCATTTGTTGGTAAGCTGGGGACAGTCATCATGACACTGTCCATGATTTAGCAGAGCAAGGGCATGGATACTGCAACTGCTGCATATTGTGACAAGGGGGGAGTCTTGCCATGCTTTAATATGTGGCTTCCCTGCTGACAATTATGATGGCCGCCTACCTGTGTTGCTTGAAAGCCTGAGAGTGCTTTCACATTCACAATTTGGTTCAATCTAGGGCATTTTTAAGTGGGCCAGTTCATTTGTGCTTTCGTTTGGAGTGTAATATACACAAAGAAGCTCTCTGAGGCAAGATGGACCACAACCACCACAAGGTGGTGGTCTTGACTCACTACCTAAGGATTCTCCAAAATTAAATGGTTTTTGTGTTTAGTTTGTCACCCTCACCCTAATGTGATCACAACATAACCAACGTGTAACGTTTGAGGTCATTATAAAACTCTTACTGCTATTGGCAGCATGACAGCATGGATTCCTTTATGAAAAAGGTCCTCCTGACGAGACGCCACCCACTTTATAAAGCCCACTTCTCCAGCTAACAAGTGCAGCACTTTACTTTTATTTAGCCCCTCGAGAAAGGCGACTCCAGGGACTGCTCTGACCATTACCCGATGAGCCATAAGCTAATGTTTCTTAATGTTTCTTGAATTTGGCTAAGGAAATATGTAAATGGCAAATATATTTTAAAACCAATTTAATGGGCCACAAAAGAATCTTTTTAATTATGCCCATATGTCCAACTTTGGCTACTGATTATTGGAAGTCCAAATTTGTCTCTGCCACACCCCTGTTGTAAGGCCAACACCTCTGGTGCATTTGAGGTGGCCTTAAAAGTGTGTGTGTGTGGGGGGGGAGGGGCACTGTATTTTCAGCCAGTATTGTCAGAAGACAATGAGCTCGTTGGGCCATGCCCTCAGACAAGTCTGTTATAGCTGTCTGATGGCATATCCATTAAAATGACTCAAGAAAGCTTACACATCTTGTTCAATCCTGCTGTTTTCTTATGGCTTAACTAAATACTCTTGCCTTCACATTTTTTCTTGGTCAAAGTATCTAAGACATTGTTGCCCCAGTATTGCACTGACATATCTGCTTTCATTTTGAAACTGCAGATATGACTGTATAAACAGAGCAGACCCAGGAATTTGGAACCCTCCTGCCTGGAAATTTTGGATGTGAAATGGTGAATGCTCAGCCATTTTGAACCAAAAATTGTGGAAAATAATGATTCAACTAAAGATCCAAGGAGAAAATACAATCCATACTCCTCCACCTCTCAAAAGACCTCTGGGTGGACTTGGCCACCTTACCCCCCTCCCTCCCACCCCCAATGTGCCCCTGATAATACTGAGATGATGCAGTGTATTGATTCTTTGATTCTTTAATACTAGTTTAATATTTACTTGAATACAGTCTAATCATGAGGTAGTTTTGAACATTTTTATTTGATTTATTCTTATTTATTTTTTATGAAAATGGAAATACACACATATATACACCTATAAACAATCTTGTGAATTAGCTTTGAGCATTTTTATTTCATTTATTTTTATTTATTTAAATTTTGTTTTTGTGAAAATGGAAGGACACATATATATACATCAATCAACAATCTTATGAATAAGACTTAGTTGTAACAAGAGCATGCTCTGTAAGGGATGGTTCAACATTATCATCTATTTTGAATTAGTACTTCAGGTACCAAGTTTCATCCCCCCCCCCCCAAATTAGTACTTTAAAAATCATGACTTTCCATAAAAAAATCATACTGAAATTGCACAAAATAGGCCAAAAAATGACCATCATTTTCCATAATCTGTGAAAGTGACAGACCCATTTAACAACCCCCCCCCCCCCCCGTGTAATTTAAGTACTTATTAAAAAATAAAAAAAATGATGAAAATGTTGAACCATCTCTAAATGTTTCCTGCACATTCCCGTTGATCATTAAGATTGCCAAAGAAACAGCTTCAGTCCACAACAGCAGGCATCTTCTTTCTTCCTGTGCAGCCAGACCATGGAAGTACATGTAAATGCACCAGGTGAACAATAGCTGACAGATAAACAGACAGCACTCAGTCTGGCAACATAGGCATTGTCTAAACAGTTCCTGCTGCACATCTCCATCTTGCTGCGTCAATAGATACACTATGTTTTTGTAGTCAGTGACCTGCTACTTTGCACAGCCCTTAATACTGCATTACAGGAAATCATTATTTGGCCCATATAAAAGTGACAACATAAACTGGCAGTTACAGATTTTGCACAACAAAATCAAATGTGTCCCAGTGGACAATTCTGTCCCTGAAATAACAACATTATCTTTATGAGCCTCCATAAAGAAAGAAATACAAATATAGCATTTGTAGGCTGCTTTATGTGCCTGAAACTTTGAGTTTCAGCTCATGGTTCCACCAGGAAACACAATTTGGCAAAATAACAGGCTGAGCAAATTAAACCCCGAAATAATTAAAATTAAAACATCATAAATTTGTTCAAAAATGTGGCATACTCTGTGCACTTTTTAGGAAGAATGCACTTCCAGCCACATGGCTAATTTATACATATATTTTGCAGCCACAGACAATTTTCTTTAGCAACACTTATATCCTGTATATGTGCACAATGAGCTCATTTTGCACAGCTATGTCAGCTCAACAATATTGGCACTCATGTACATGATTGCATTAGTGATATACCTAAGGCACACACATAAACAATTTTCAAAACTGTCCTCAGCAATACAGATCGGCCACTAATGTTTTATCTTACCTTGATAAAACACAGTAATAAATACAAGCTAGAAAATTTGAAATGTGAATTTTATTTTGCCACTGTGGCTAAGGGTGGTACAGTGTGCATATCTTTTAGCCATACGGCACATTTAATAGCCATTGGCTATGTGGCTAATGACTACACAGAGCCCATATCTTTTACAAATAATTGATTTTTAAAAAATCATGTTATGGTCTGCACTTTTTTCGTTTGGGTCAGAGTAATTGCCAGTAAAAAAAAATCATTGAATTCACACTGTAAACTTAGCACATCAACATGAAATAAACAAGAAAAAACAGAATGCTCTCAGAACTTTTTATATTTACATACAGTAATACCTGCTGTTTATGATCACCCTGCTACCACACAAAATGGTCACATACTGCAGGTAGTCGTTTGCATCAGGGCCATGTTCAGGTGTCCCAACCACACATTGCATAGGTCAGGATACCTTACCAGTTTATGCCAAAAAAAAAAAAAAAAAAAAGTGAGCAGTACTTTGTTACACCCCAAAACACTTGAGAATTACACGGAGTGCAACTCATATTCTGCTTCTGAAGAGTTTAATCATGACCATTCAATCAAATGATGTAAAAGTGGAAAAAACAAGTCAGCAAAATTTCAATGTACACAAAACACTATGGTGTGTGCATAAGCCACACCACGAATAAACAATGATTGTCAACAAACAGCGCAAGACCACATGCCAAGCATTTTACAATCGAATACAATCATGTGCAAACTTGGGTACATTTGATTATGTTCAACCCATCTTGTTCATTTTAATCCATGCTCATTGCAAACAGTGCTGAAACCATGTGGCTGCGATTCACTTTGATATCCAAATCAAATGTTCCCTTGTGCGACTCTCCCACAATACGCTGCGCCATGTTCAAAATAGCACTCACCATTACATGTATGATTTGTGAGAGTATCGTGTCACATTTGAATTTTTACCTAACAATGATAACTGTTTCAGACACAACCGAGCAGGCAGATAATAGTTGAGATCTAGTAAGTCCATAGGTGTTAACTCTCCCATTGTCACTGGGAGTCTCCCATTTTGGAGAGTCGAAAAGTTCTTAAAATGGCAGGGATTTTTAGAAAAAATTGACTATTTGCTTTGATTTCATGCACTTTTTAAAAGAACTCCTGGTTACCCGTCTTTCAGGGTTGACACCTCTGTAAGTCATGTTTTGAAAAAACTTGAATGGTCGCTTGCCCTGGTAACTCGGGAGAACAGACACATGGAACCTAGCAAAACATTACAATAATAATCACTGAACAACCCTGGCTATGCAGCGATGCTGTTTCCCCAGCCCAAGTTAAAGGACAATGTTATTTTCTGCATGCATGGTCGCACATAATGAACAGTTTTAATGATCACCACCTAGCAATTTACCTATGCGGGCAATGTGACTTTTCTAAAAACAGATTTTTGTGGTCATTAGTTTTTTTTTTCCACTTTTTCATGGTTATGGTCACATTCCACAGGTGGCCACTTATCACAGTGCACTTAACATTACAAAAAACATCTGTGTGAAGAAAAGGTCATTATAGGCAGGTGGTCACTGATGGCAGGGGTCACAAATTGCAGGTACAATGTACAACCATATACAATACTGTCTCAAGATAAGCTTATTGCAAAAGACAGAGAAGTTAATGTTATATTAGCAACTGTCACCACCTGTACCAGGCCAAACTGTGGGAAGTGGCACTGTGATCTTAACATTTTCCTACCCCGTATCTCCTCTTGCTTTCCCTGTCAAGGACTAACCTTCTCTGAGGATAACCCAAGTAAGCACTGTTTATGTTAATTGTGTACAGTAGTCCCTCTCTTGAAAGACCACCCATTAAACTAAGTGAAAGATGGTTTGTCAAGACAGGTGGTTTCTCATTTCAGAACAGTAACATTTAAAGAATGAGCAGGACTTACGGTTGTACAAAAGGATTTCTTAAGAGACAATGGTCTCTGAAACCAGGTACTACTGCATTGCTCTTATTGCCAAAGCCCAATCTGGATGTTTAAAAGGAAGGCTCTCGTGAACCTTAAATTCTAGCTTATTAGCATAGTCACTCTAATAACTGGATTTGTGTGAAGTATTAAGACATTTTTTGTATCATTTTCTTTATTTTAGGAAGATACAGCTTCAAATCTATTTACATTCAACAAGCAAGGTGTCTACCATTAGATGAAACCATGCAAAGATTCCAACCAATAGGATGTGCATTGCAGCTTACGGAACATCCATAGTAACTACAAGTGAGTAGTGAACAGTATTGTTGATGCAACTCAGGAGGAAAATGCAACATAAACAAGCTGCAGCACACCACACAGTAAAGTGTCACATCAACTCTAGCCAGTCAGATTAGCCCTCAGGTATGTGAACTAGCAATTAGTGTTTTCTCGAATTATTGTGTAAACACTTGCAGAGCCTAGTCTTCCATAAGAGTTATGTTTTTCCCATGATCCTTGAAGATTTACCCATGATGCCCGAAGATGCCTTTGAAGTTCCATACACCCTGTCCTTCCTGTGATTAAGACAAATTAATGGATTTCCTTCTAAGAAATAAGCCAACCAGTTTGAAACATCATTCTTGCATTTTTCCATATATGTTAAGTCGTTGTTACAGTAAAATTGTTACACCAATTTGATAATTCATGAGAGCCTTCCTTTAATAAAATAATGGTATTTTGGTGTTCTACGTACAACACAGACTGAATCTGGAAAGATATGTGAATATTTTCATGTTTTATCCCTGAATCCCCTCTATTACTGCATTGTTCACATTTTCCTCTCAATTATAAGCTGCTGCAAGATAGGTTCTAAAGCAAGCTGTGGGCCTCTGTCATAGTTATGAGCCCTATACCATCAACAAAGGCAAGAGATGTGTAAATCAGCAAAACTGTGACTCCCATCTCATGCATGCAAATCGTTACTGCATTTTCAGCCACTGCTTGCACCATGTACAGGTCTTCACCATAACTTGCATTTTGGTGGCCATGTGGCATGCTCAGTACAAAAATCTAAGCATGATGACAGTGGAATCTGTTTCAGAGAACCAACAAATTTATACTATGGGCAGTTTTACATTGTGTATTGCTGCTTAATTTAGGGCAGAAGTGATGTCAGAGTTACAGAATACACATCCAAAAGTCCTGTTTTGCAATATCAAAGTGCATACTTGACAATATGCCTAATCACTTTTCAGCAACAATGTGGAAGCTTGCAGCAGTACAATTATGACAGAGTGCTGCTTATATGGTAGGAAGCACTGTTCATGGTTCACCTGTATTTCATATAGAACAATCATACCCATTGTCATTGAATGAAACACTCAGACCTTGGATGAACTGTATTTAGTGCAATTATATGAATTCACACCTGAAGGCTCCAGAATCATAAAAAGGTATGCTTAAGTGTACATCAAATGAAACTTAATAAGCTGATCATGCTTTGTAATGACAGGAAGTTTCTAGGTAATGCACTCTACATACAACCATGGCATAGAGTCCATGTTTAACAAACCAGACAAAATCAAACACTGTTCCCATGGCTACAGGCAACACCTTGGGTATATGTGTTTATTGAGATAAAATAGATGTAGAAGTGACTGTCAATTGAACATAAAATTGATCTCTGTTATACCCATGCTACCATTTTCTACAACATTGACTGTTTGAACACTGTCTAGATGGCCCTAAGTAGCTTAATCTTGAATTGGTCCCCTCCCAGGTGATGCATGTATAGATAACACTGAATTCCATGACTGTTGCTATGCAACCATTTTTATACAATTAAATGTACACATGACAACCTCTTTCAAAGAAGGCACCAGAGATAGCCCACCCGTTAACTATAATTCTATACCGTGCTCACATGTAACATATTTACATGCAATATATCTTCCCTTGATTCCAATATCACTGCTCCAAGAACAACCACAAACTGGACTGTGTATCTTAGCAACTGGTCAACAACAGCCTGCCGCAGACCCATTGTTCTGAATACATAATTATATTTGATAGCTGAGCTGTTAACCACTTTCATCCTGAAATTTCTGTGAATCATCCAAATGCACTTGATGCTTAATTATAAAGACAGCTTCAAATAAGCACTGACACTGCAGTTTCACAATCGCAACCAAAATGAATGCGTCACCTGGATTTAAAAAAAAAAAAAAATACAGACAGTAAATTGTAACTCTTTCCACCCTGCCAATGTTGAGAAATGGCCTTCTCAGCATTTCATTTCACTTTCTTTTTTTGCTACCAGTAGGCCTAACTAACATCTTAAGGTACAAATTTATGTACAGGAATTTATAAAGAAATGACTGGTCCTTCTTTTGAGAGGTCACGAGGATGGTAGGTCATAAGGTAGTGCTTCAATAGTGTAAATGTCATGAAACATACTTGTATAGCACTTGGGACCTGACTGGGCCATGGGGCTGTGGGTGGGGTGGGGTAGATACTCAAAGAAAAAAAACAAGAAAACCGAGGCAGACTGCCAATGAATGGGGGGGGGGGGGGGGGGGGAGAGAGAGGTTGAGAATCTTCTCAAGATGAAACCAGGACACATGTCAGTTTTGCTTTGTTGGCAACAGTCATCCAGTGCCAGAGAGCCTCACAGAAAATGAAAGGAGACCCCTCCTGAATAGTTAACTTTGCAACGGGGATGACTGCCAGCAATGGTGGCCACCTTGTTTTTACTCTAATTTCCCCTCTAGCAAAAGTGGCCCAACATTAAATAAAATATCTATACCAACTCTAGGTTAGCGCTGGGATTTTAAAATTAGTAGCCAAAATTTCAATTTTTCTGGGAAAGAGCTACACAGACTTGAAATCTGTTAAATTTCTGCATGAAAATAAAGAATTTTTGGGAAATTTTAGTAGCCATTTGCTACTTTTAATAGCCTTTTTGAAGTTTTACTAGCATTTGGCTATTTTGGCTTCTGCTAGCGCTAACATAGCAACTAGAGGGTGGCGTGAATAGACGATATTCAGCTGACCTAAGCTTGTTCACAAAATTATGGTTGCAACTGAGTGGACCTGTGTTGAGCTTTAGCTGAGTGCATATGACATTTAGAAGCATAAGATTTGCCTCAAGAAAAATCCATTAAATGTGAATTAGCATTAGAAAGCCCATTGCCTTACATATTCATTACTAGGAAAGGTACACTTACCGATCAGTACAGTGTACCCGAATTGAAAAAATCATTAAACATCAGAAATCCACAGTAACGCCACCTTGTGAACAACTTTGTTTGAACCTTTCACAAGGAACATATCCCCCAAGGTTCAGCTTAATCTGAGTAATGTTTCTGGAGAAATAATAAAAAAATTGGCTAAAATACACAAAAAATCATAAAAAATAGAAACAAGAGGGATGCATGAACAGCCTGTACTCAGCTGACCTAAGCTTGTCCCACAAAATCAAGGTTGCTACTGAATAGACCTGTGTTGAGGTTTAGCTGAGTTCATATTTGACATTTGGAAGTATTTCTAAGACAAACGACTGACCCTTCTAAAAGTGTAGCCTGACTAGCAAGTCAGCTGACCTAAAAATTGCAGCACCACCTGGTGAACAAATTAAGAACTATGAGATCCTAGGACTGTTCAAGTGTGATATCAAAGTAATTGGGTGTGGGGTTTCAGAGACTTTTTAAGAGTTGCCCCCCCCCCCCCCCCCCCCCCGAACAAAATAATTCATATGCAATCCAAAAATTACTGAAGCATGACCATTTGAACAAACAAACTTGGGATCTCATTGGTAGAGATCCACCCACAGTACATTGCTTCCAAGTATGAATCTAGATGACAGTTTAGTAAAAAAAAGTTGAAAAACCGGTCCTCTCAACCTTTGAAATATTCTTCATTAAATACAGACTACATTGTATAGTGTGTCCAATATGTATAGGCCCAACCACTCAAAATCCAAATTTTATAACTTCTGCAAAAAATAAAAAGGCAATTGGTAGGCCTATCACTATTTTGGCTCTTCTGACTAGTTCGTCAGCTGAGTTTATAGCAAAAGTAGAAAGCACAAAGTAGGCCTATATCGTTTTTGTGATATCTATGAATCTGGAACATTATATAATTAATAAGTTAAGTGATTGAATCATGCACGGACACCTGAATATTGAATACACTGCTAGAAATGCACTTATACGATAAGCAATCCAATATCTCAATCGCTAAAAAGATGGAAAACATTATGACCTGATGAAGGGAATGGACAGGTGACGGACAACTTGGCCTCCGAAAAGCTCAGCCTGACTAGTCAGTTAGCTGAGCTAAAACTGCATAAAAAAAATTGATAAAAGACTGAGGCACAATCATTTGTAAAAACTTGGTAGAGAGCCACCCAAGGAACATTCCCATCAAGTTTTAAGTGAATCTGGCTGACGGTTTTGAAGAAAAAGTCGAAAATGTGAATTGTGATGGACAGACGACGGCCGGAGGAAAGACAACAGATGATGGACCAATCCGTTAGTTCAGCTGACTTGTCAGTCAGCTGAGCTTTAAACTTACTATTTTAACATTTACCAGGTGAAATGATGGGTTCTGTTTGTGCTCTGCCAAGTAAAATTGGTCTGTGTTAATACTGTTTGTTGTACTTAACTCGTAACATGAACAATAAACTGCACATGATCTCTGAAACCTGTAAATATACATTCCTAATATCCATGCTCCTGCACTTAAAGGCATTCACTTGATTAAATTATACAGGTCGTGGGACGTGCATGAATGATGAAATATGATAGAATGGTATTCCCCTGCCCTTTCAATGTTTCATCTCTCTGGACTCTACTTTTCTTCCTTCAAACAATTACAGCACAATTAGATTTAAACAGTGCTGTTTCCATGTAAGTGATTATTTCAGCAACTGGCAGTTACATAGTCTCCCTGCAGTCTGGAAAGCACATTCTGTTCTTGTTGTTTTAGACCCAGACACATTTTATTTTATAATTCAAAACTGGGACAATTCATGTGTGATTTCTGTATGCTGACACATGGACATAAGTTGGGAATAATATTCATTTATTGGCATTCAGCTGAATGAAAAACAGTTTCATATTAAAAACTACTTACAAAATACCAGCTACATGTTACTGTTATCACCTTGACTTTTTGGACTCTTTCCAACAAAGTGTGAACAGTTACCTGCTAATAAACTATCCAAGACTGAATAATATATATATATATATATTTACATACATAGACATATACATACATGTACATATATATACATGTATGTGCAGTAGATATATTTTGCATTACTGCAAAAATGCTATACCTTAACTTAATGAGGTGATAACCCTTCAGCAAAACCGAATGGCCACATTTTCAATCAGAAAGCATCAATCTTTTATACACCTGTGCTTTTTACCTTCTTTATACCTCTCATGATGTTCGTGCAAAAATAACAAGATGGCTATGTAAACAGGTTGTCCTCAGCTGACCTTGATATATTAACCCCAAAACATGAGATGAAGTGAGCTGAACCTCATCTACATCTGAAGTGAACAAAGTTGAGCAGAGCTGAGCCTCATGGGATGGTCCTGGATCAAGTACTTTATTTGGAAGTTAAAAAATTAGAAACAAATTCACCAAAAATCAATGAACAAGAGGACCGTTACAGTCCTGTGCTCAGCTGACCCTACATGCACAGACTGAAGTGGTCCTGTGAACTGTGATATCAAGGTCACCTCTGTTTCAGACCATGATCATTACTGCTTCCATGTACATAACCCCTTGCCTATCCTGAAAACAAACAGTACCATTGCAGCACCACCTGTTGAACAAAATGAGGTCCAGGGGTCCTCACAAGTGTCCTTCTGCAATTTGAAGCAATTGGCTGGGCAGTTTCTCAAACTGAGAATATTTCTTTACATTTGTCACAAAATCAGTAACAAAATTCATTAAAAGTCCAAAATTCACACCAACATGGCCACTTGAGCAAACCCGGTTGATACTGAGGTAAGGTACATCCCCACCAACTTTCAAGTGAATGATCTGCTTGATGGTTTGGAGAAGTGAAAAATATGAATTTCCATTGCAATGCCCATTCACTGACATAAATAAACTAGGCAACAAAGGTAACTCTCCACCTTTTCCAGAATCTGTATTTTGCATATTTTTTTGTAAATCACCAAAATTTTTGTTGGTATGTGTGACATAACATCTTGCCTAATGTCCCTGTGATTTTCACATAAAAATTGGTGACTGCTTGGCTGCATTTGCACTGGATGCATGTCAGAGTTCAAACGGAGAGTTTGCAAAACAGATGAGTACTGGGCAGTGAGGAAGTGTGAAGTATCCATCTCCAAACAATCATTTTCATTTTATGGCATAAATGTGTGCAAAAGAATGGTGGTTATACACAACTTTTAAAACCCCTTGCGACGCCAGCAGCCGAGCACTAAACTTCAATGCAGGACAAGGGTCGTCAATGATATCTGAGGGTTGCATGGCCAGCAATGCAGAACATGCCCATCAATGAGGAATCAAGTTGATTGATTTATGTGGGCAGATGGGAACTACTATTATTCTTGCAGTTATGCACTCCTTGAAAGTTTACTTAACGTCTGTGAAATTTTAGAAGATATAATATGAACTAGTTATGGAATTTTAGGGTGAACTTTCATGTGCATTCATGTGGGATGTTTGTTTATATAAGGTCATAGCAAGTCACAAATGCCCACACTTCACCACCTTATTTTGGTCCGTATTTGGGATGGCATGTTTTCTAACTTGCTGAATTCATTAAAGTATTAAATGTTTAGTTCACGTTGTGAGTATTTTCAACAAAGGAAACATCAGCAATGCTGAAAGCTACGATGTGTTTCTGATATAAAGTAGACAATGGATTCGCTTGACATGCACAATCAGCTGACACCTGGGGCTGGCAGCAAGAACGCCATGCAACTGGTCTTTAGGGATTATTGCTTGCAATGAGGGACAGTACAATGCTTGCTACTTTAACTTTGTAACTGGAATGGAAATTGTTTTTAATATTGATCAATCAAACAGAATAACCAAACATACCGAAATGCTATGTCTGTCGTTCTTCTGGGTAAAGCCAACATATGTTGCTGCTGTCAAGACTACATAGTCATTTAGCCATTTCTCAATGTAGCGAGACCCACAAAACTAGATGGATAGAAATTTCATAAAGGTAAGCACTTCTCTTGCAATTTTGCTCACAACTACCACCCTTTCTTTTTTATCTGACCTTCAGAATTAAGATGCTAGTGCAACTAGTTAAAAAAATTTTCGCGTTGAGTTTTATGGTTCACTCGACAATTACGAACACCAACACAAGCTCAAGCTGCAATGTCTATTCATTGTGTTGCGCCACTACCAGGTCAGCTCATCTAACAAGTAAACACCTCTCCCAAAACACACCAAGTTACTGCTAATTGCACTTCATTTCAGACAAAATAAGTTCATAGATATAACTGATTGATATTCCCTGTCAGTCTATTCAAACAAAGAGGTAGTACATGCCATATTTATAATTGTTTCAACATCTTTTCTGCATCCCCATTCACAGGTTAAAGGCACAGACTTGTACAGGACTTTCATGTGAGTGTGAAGGTGTCACCCCCATTCATTGAGTACAACAATGTGACCCACAGGTGGCGCTATGTCTTGAAAATTGTGTATACTACTTCTTAATGCTGATAATTGAGATGTCAATCAATATGGTCAAGTGATTGTGTGACAAAGACAAATCTGTCATCATGTTGCCAATAATTTTCAAGACAGTGTGATACACCCAAGCTGTGATAATAGCTCTGGTTATGCAAGCTTATGTTAAGTGTGACTTTGCTGAGTGAAGCATGTCTTCCTTTTAAATCCTTAAAATCCAAATTAAATGATAAGTTAATAAGATATCATCTTTCAATCTGCTTTTGTTATCCTTTGTTCACATAGAAGCACATTGAGAATTGACAGTGCTGTCCAATGACATTTTTGCAAAATCACCATTTCAACTCTGACTTGTATCCGGGGGAAATGCAGCCAAACATGGGTGCCAATGTTTTTACAAATCACATCTATAATGTGGATAAGATGCTATGTTCCAAATGTCAACAGAAATTTTGGAGATTTATCTAAAAAACATACAAAATACAAATTCCAAATAAGGTGGAGAGTTACTTTTGTTGCCAGTTTAGAATGCATGCATCAACCCGCAAGCAACAGAATTGAAAAAAATCTGTAAAAATCAGGCATCTGGCGAACAAATTACAAAGTAGGAATTCCCAGGAGTGTTCCTGTGTGATATCAAAGCAATTGGGTGAGCAGTTTTGGAGAAGATTATTTAAGATCTGCCACAAAAATGGAACAAAAAAAAGTCATTATAGAAAAAAAACCTGGAATGTGACCATTTAAACAATTTTTGTAGAGACCCACCCAAGGTACATTGCCAGCAAGTTTGAAATGAATCTGGATGATGGTTTCAGAGAAGCTGAAAATTGGAATTAGAATTAGAATGCCCATTGACTTACATACAAGTAATAATCAACAGGAAAGGTACATAGACCTACAAGTAGCCAAACTGAAAAAAATTGTCAAAAAATAGAAATCCATAGCAGTGCCACCTGGTGAACAACTTTGTTTGACCCTTTCACAAGGAACATATCCAGCCAGTTTCAGCTTAATATGAGGGACGGTTCTGGAGAAGAAGTCGAAAAAATTGAAAACACACATTAAATCATTAAAAAATTAGAATATTGCTGCACCATCTGGTGAACAAATTAAGAATTAAGAATCCTCAGGAGTCTTCCTACGTGATATAAAACCAATTGGGTGAGCAGTTTCGGAGAAGAAATGAAGATTTTTTTAAGATTTGCCCCAAAAAGAACAAAAAGAAAAAAAAAATATTCGAGCATAACCATTGATAAACTTGGCAGAGACACACCCAAGGTACATTGCCACTTCATCAAATTTAAAGTGAATCTGCCAAGCGGTTTTGGAGAAGCAGGCTAAAATGTGAACTGTGGACATAAACGAATAGACGGACGGACGAGGGATGCCTTACTACCACATAAGCTCAGCTGACTGACCAATCAGCAAAGTTTGAAAAATGCAGTGACACCTGTTGAACAAATTAAAGTTCCCGGGGTCCACAACAATGTCTGTGTGCAATTTCAAAGTAACTGACGCAATGGTTTTAGAGAAAAGTTTGCAAGATTTTACCAAGAATTGATTTCAAAATATAAATCAGTCCGTCAATACATGTCCAAATCTGTTATTCATTAATAATACATGCACTCATTCATATGTGGATCCCCATGGGTAAATTCCCTTCCGTGATCTACTCCAAGATGGAACCAAAGCTGTACTGCTCAGCTTATGTGTCTGGTGGTTGCCCCTTCTGGGGGCTGGTCTGGCCAGAGCAACCCAGGAACATGTCTGTAATACACCTACAAGTGCCTCCGGCTGTGCCAAGGTACCAAATTAAACTGATGTCAAAGCAGGTAATGTGTAAAAGGGGAAAAAACATCCATTTTAAATAAACATGTTTTAACAACTGTCCAAGTTACCTAAGGCCTAACAGAAATATATGTGTGGTTCCGGTAACCTGACAGACCCCACTGAAAATACTTTCCAAATAAATTTTATGAAACATCAAAAAGAAAACAAAAAATTCAAGCCCCCTTCCATCATAAAAATTGATCAACCCTGGCTGAAAGATTTTGTGAAGAAGGTGGCCATTGTGTGCCATTATTTTGCAGATACGTCAACTCAAACAGAGCGTTTTATTTCAACCTGTCTGGAGGGTTCACTTGGGCTGGAGAAACAGCATATCTGCATAGCAACATTTGTTCAGTGAAACAGCACAGCCCACTGTTCAGTGATCATTAACCCAATTTATTTCGATAGGTTCCAGGAGTCTGTTATCTGAGAGACCAGGGCAAACGGTCTTTAGAGTACTTTTAAAACATGACTGCCTATCCTAACTTAAATCTGCATCCCCATTTGTCGCAGCCACAGCATATATCATATCATTATTGTTGCTGTGAAATATCTGCAAAATATATACTTTTGGTTTCAAATATCATAAACCCCCACAGATCGTCCCATTACTCTCCTCATTTACAAAACCATTCATTGGGTGCAGAATCCCCAATTTTCTGTGTTTGTCTCAGCCATAAAGCAAATATAAAGCCACAAGGTAACCGTCATAGCTTCTTCATTTGTAGCAAGCACAGCAAAGTCCAATCCATCCATCCATCTGCTGCTAGCAGTGGAAGTAAGGGAAAATATGAAAAACTGTCTTGACTGTGAGGAATTTAAAATCCATTGCCATGATGTTTCTGCTCTCAAAAAGCCACACTGTACATGTTGTAAGCCCTACTAGAACAACAGACAAAATGGATTGCAGAATCATTTCAATTTGATTGGTCTATCAACACAAATTAAAAGGCAATCAGAGATTGCTGGATCCATGCCCCCTCACCTCCTTTATAACCTTGTTAATCACATGTCTCATAATAGAATGACCGTAGTCAATAAAAATAGGCTATCATCCAGACCCAGATACTTGACCTAGTGACCTAGTTTTGTTTTGTGACACACCTTTAGGCCAAGATGTATGTGTGTGTGTCAAGTTTCATGAAACTAAGTTAAACAGTAATTAATAATAGCCTAGACTTCCACAAGTCCCTGGTGCATGTCCCTATTTTCCCATCCCGCGGTCCCACCCAGAAGTGCGATACATTTTCCCCTCCTCGAAGTTAACTGTATAATATTATCCCAACTACATGGTGTTATTAAGTAGGTCCTACTGTTTTTTTTTTTTTTTTTAACTGGTCGACACTGTCGCCGTGCCGGTTTCAATAGTAGCACTAGCAGCAATTGAGTCCTAGTCAGTTCTAATCCCATTATCATCGCGATAAGGCTGAAGGCAAAGTGGTCTTCAAATGAATGCATGGCTAGTCACTGGCCACTCAAGCGAGACAAAGCTGACCGTCTCCCTCCGGCTGCTGACACCAGGGACTTGTCAAACTTGCACAAGCCCACTCTGGACTACCATCATTTCGGTGGGAGTGACGTCACAACATCCGGGGTTCCGCGGGATCCGAGAAGTCAAATCAGAGGTCAGATCAAGTTCAAGACGCCCAGAATATTTGAGTGGTCTCATTGTGTTGTACTAATTTACCCCCCCCCCCCCCCCAGCACTCTGGGCAGTTTGGAGATCTGGCAAAGCCAGCCACTGGGCAGTTTTTGTTTTGTTGCGCAACATGCGACATGCTGGCGTAAAAGTGCCACAACTTTTTTATTTTTGCAATAATGCAAAATGATCAACGTCTTGATTTAAGTTTTGTTGAGTAAGACCTCTACATTTCTATGTGGTTCTTTTGTCAATTTAAACAAAAAAACTCGTGCCCTGCAACCTAACAAAGGGAATATATCGATCTCAATCACAATTTGATCACAGTGGTCAAACCTGTGTGAATTATGAATACAATTGCATGGGTGCCGGTCCGCACATTTTTCTTGGTTAGCGTCACGAACGATGGTTCCTCTTTATTTTTTTTCTAAACATCGTTTGTGTGTTATAATTGTCAATAAATTATAGGCCTAGTGGTAGAGCTTGTTGCTGCAGTAAATAGTCGCAGTTACTGAAAAACTGTCAACATGATCAACACAAGCGGCAGCGGTATTTTCACCCGAGCCATGTTTACCTGCGGCTGGCGTATTTACTCTCTTTCAGTGAAAAAAAAATGGACCCTCTGCTCTATTGAGTATTGTACGCAAAGACTGGTACAGTGGTAGTATGTTATCATTCTGGCCAATTTACAGCGTTAAATTTTGTTTCTTGCTTTAATAAATTGTCCGTAATCGTCACTTGTGTTCACACAAAGTGACAAATGTCACCCATCTTTCAAGTTTCATTTTCAAGCCAGGCTGTAGTTTCCGACTAAAATAACGACACATCTGTTTGAAATAGAAGCAGTTTTGAAGGGATTTCCCCTAAAATACTTTTGTTTCAGTCAATGGGAGAGCTTGTTGTTAAAATAGACAAGGTTCTGAGCATTCTAACGATATAAACAACATAGTGCGCAGACGAAAAAAAGATTGAGATCGAGACGATGAAATCACCCTATTTTTGCGCAAAGCTCCATCATTCAAATTGTCACAAGCAACGACCCGGTCATTGATTTAAATCATCGTAGAAGGAAAATATTCATTTTAACGCAAAATCGAAATAGCCATCGGCATGAACTGACGTTTCTCTACAATAAAAGGTGCGTGCTTGCATGTAAAGATTAATAAACAACAGTCAATACGAGGAATTTGAGACGGTCTTGAATCTGTCACGTGCCTGACTGCTCATGAATAATTCATAGCAGCGACAAGCCGGCAAGTTTTACAAGTCTCACTGGACGCCCTCCGCCTGACGCGCTGCACTGCAATTAACCCTTCATTACACAGTAGCTCAATTAACAGCTTCTTATGAGGGGTGCCTTATGACCGCTCGCTTGTCTGAGTGATAAGAAACACAGTGCAGACCGCCCGGCGCTTATCTGCTGGAGTCAATGTTTTCTGGTTATGGACACGTTCCACGCCAATAAGCTAGGTTTAAGGGCCTACCTGTATTGTAACAGAATAAGGCTACGACGTGTGTTTACTTAAAATTTCATTTTGCAATGAATTTGATTTTAAATAAAATACGGAAGACAGTCCAGTGAGACTTGAGCAAGTCTAATAATAGCCCACACATGATTTTACAACGATACGTCATTGTGACCCAGATACTTGAGCTAGTGAAATACTTTTCGAATGTGACACACCCTATGTATAAATGCATCTGTTTGTAAAGTATCATTAATCTAAGTTAAATAATGAAGGAATTAGAGCCTGGACACAATTTTTCAGGAATATTTTACTGTGACCCAGATACTCGACCCACTGACTTACTTTTGGTACATGACACACCCCTATGTCCAGATGCACCTGTGTGTACTGTTCCATTAATCTAAGTTGAAGGGCAAGCAAATTACAGTTCAGACACCAATAGCAGAGGACTAAATACTTGACCTAGTAACGTACTTTTGTTTCATGACACACCTTTTGTCAAGACGTGTGTGGCTCACCTCTGCCTGGCAGATCCATGCACCAAGACTTCTAAGGCCACCACACAGCTAACTGATCAAGTCTCAAGGATTTAGTTCTTGCCTTCTCCATCACCTGCTAAATGAGGAGGGTCATTTGGTAATTTAACCCTTTCCCTCTTAAACCGGCCAAAACAAGCTGGTGGTCAAATGTCGTTTGCTTCAGTGTTTACAACTAATTTCAACTGTAATGAAAAACAATTTTGACTGAGAATTGTAGATAAGCCCTATCAAGATCACATGCCAAGGAAAGTTGTTGACTCGTGTCAATTCAAGGGGGAAACGGTTAATCACGTTCATCCAGGAAAGGGGAGGCAAACTGTTGCCAACATGTGGTTGCCTCATTGCAAACAGGTCCACATGAGAACGCCATCACCTGCCCCAAATTTCTTGAGCCATTATCTGGTTTAGCTATCATTCTGTGCCATGATCTGTGATCTCAAACTGAGTATACATGTACTGGCTATGACATTGGCACAGAACACACTTTGTCACATGTATGCCAGTGTGGTCACATGATTCTCCCTACACCAGCGCAAACTAGTCATCCTTAGCATGTTTATGGAGAACAATCTCTCAGACCTGCTCCTTTTTGTTGAAGTATGCCATGACCATTCATGTTGTCCAAACAAAAATCTGACTTTTTGAACTACTGAAAATATGCAGTATCAATATCTTGTAAGGATACAACTTCAGCTTTCAGAAACTATATCTAGTTTTTGGTACTACCTTCCAGATTTATATTTTCTCTACGTGTGCAAATAATGTGTTTTGATGATTTATTTTATTTTTTTTTTTTTGGTGAATTTACTCCTTACAGGATGATTTACAAACAGCAAATGTAAAGAATGCATGAAGATATCAGTATCATTCTATATTTTGTATTCTTGCACCAACTGTTAAAACACGGTGCTTAAGTGCTGTGAAAATATAAGTTTATGATCCTTAGTCATATGCATATTATTTTAATGTCCCATCTGTCACAAAAATAAATGTTTAATTTAGTTTGTCTCACATGAATTCTCCCTATCACCATCTGTCCAGGTACTTACCTAGTTTTCAATGACAAGGAAACTGTATATACATTACAGCCACCAGATACTAATGAAAGTATGGTAAAAGTCCACTCAAGAAAATTGTCCCACTTGGCACATTTTGTATCTGTTCCAATACTTTATCACTCATACTTAAACAATTACTACTAATAATTGGCTATCTAGGACAAATTTTACATTGGTGGTCAAAGACGTTTTATTTGAGATAAAAACAATTGTACCAGCTACAAAAATTATTTTCAAAAAACAGCATTATAAGCTAATTTATATTTATGTCCCATCTGTCACATTTGATTGAAACCATGGTATTTGACAGCAGAGCATATATTGTAAACAAAGGTCTCTTTTCAACATGGGAAGGGTGTAAACGTTATTAATTGAGAAATGGACAATATGGCTCTTCTCCTTTTGGATTATGTGGGGTTTGAAAAATTTGCTTTTCAAATGTCCTATCTGTCACAATGGCAATGGCCATAGAATTAAAATTTTCTTATAACATTCTTTTGCTGTTAGCTTCTTCTATATTTGTCTCAGGTATAAATGTATTGATCTAAATGTTCAAAATAATGTTCTGTCATGTTGAATTTATAGTTGATTTTCACGCATCTGCACCATCAAATATTTCAGATAATCCTAGTTTATCAAATGTGATTATCATAAAAATGTCACAGTAAATGTTTTACTGTTTCTCAAATTGAAATTTAAAATGACATATTATCTTGAAAACATAAGTACATGAATAAGGGGAGGCATAACCTTTTCTCAAGAATGCTATAAGATGTTATCCCATCTGTCACAATAAGACCTAAATAGTCAGGCAGCATCCCACTGAACATGCACAGTTACACCTCTGTCACAAAAAAATTTAGGACCCCATGATTAAATAACAGGCTGATTTCCCAAAAGAAAATCAAATGTCTCCCTGTGCGCCCTTACTATTGTCACCCATATTTTTATAAACAGACATACCGATTCCAATGATCGACAGATATGGTGAAGGTACACTCTTTATTGACATTTCAAAACGTTGATTTTTGATGAAATGCGGTCGTGACCTTGAAAAATAGGTCAAGGTCATACATCTGCAGTTACAAGCAAGGTCTTAAAAAAGCCTTACACAGAAACACCAGAGTCATGCCCGGGGGGCATGAATGTCTCACCAGCGTAATTCAAGCCACTACGAAGGTTTTTGTTGACCAACTGACGGACAGACGTCCAGAAAGAGACTGCTTGGTAAGCTGTTGGCATGACAATAATCACACAAAATGTCAACCTCTTTAAGACAAATCTTTCTCAAGTGCATCTGCAATGATTTTTAAAAAGTGGCCATGTGACCTTGAAAATAGGTCAAGGTCACCCATCTACAATCCCAACCTAGTTCATATTATGGTACATAATCATGCAAAAGTTCCACCTCTGAAGTCAAATCCTTGTGGATTATTGCGTCCTTGTCAATTTTACATGACATGTCCATGTGACCTTGAAAAATAGGTCAAGGTAACCCATCTGCAATCCCAACCTAGTTTATATTATGGTACATAATCATGCACAATTTCAACCTCTTAAGTCAAATCCTTGCAGAGTTATTGTGTCCGCATCAATTTTACATGACATGCCCATGTGACCTTGAAAAATAGGTCAAGGTCACCCATCTGCAATCCTAAACAAGGTTTTATATAGGAACATTTTCACAAAAAATTTCTACTTCCAAAGTCAAATCTTTCTTGAGTTATCGCGTCTGCAACGCACACAACAATGTGTTGAAGAAGAACAAGAAGTGGAAGAAATGGACGCAAAAACAATATGTGCCCCCGTTGCACGGGGAGACATAATAACAGTGATCATTTACCTAATTGACTATCAACAGACAGTTTTTTAATATACAATTTGGGTATGCAAAAATTTTGTACGAAGCTGTCCCATATGTCATGGTGTAATATCTCAAGTTGATACACAAAACTTAAGAATAAGATATGCTTTCGAATAACATGAATAAGTGTATACATTTTTTAAACAGACTGAAATGTAAGTTATGGATTAAAAGGCAACATCAATAGGCTACACCTCTTCATTTCCAGGTTGAAAAGCTTGAACGTCACAGTTTGCATCAAATGTCCCACCCGTCGCAGTGGAAATGACCACGGGTGACTTGAATACCATCCAGAGACACATCACCTCAGCTCCAGCAAGTAATACTGAAAAGCCTCCATTGCTAAGGCCAGCAATTGGATGCTGTGTGAGAGTGAGATATTCATTCCATCCTGCTTGGGATATATCCAGTCATCCAAGAAATATACTGACAGACTGAATACACATACACTATCACATGCATTATACAAATTATGACTGACAAAAGGACCACAATTGTAAATCCAGGCTATTCTACATCATGTTATAAACCCTGTCCGTATTTTGCAATCCTTACAATAGTATTTGTGTCTTTTTGCCCAGAACCACTTCCTAGTAGTCATTACCCTATTCCGCAGTCCGAACTCTTTACTCTCCATAAGCTAACCTGTCCCTGTCTAACCTATATACATATGGAAGTACTATTGTCCATATTGCACAACGACTAAGAGGTCATTACTGATCCCTCATCAGATTACAGACCAAATGATGAAATGACAGCAACACAGTTAATTTGATGCATAGTTGACTGAATGACATTGATTTGCTTTGTCCAGATAACAAAATGTACAATTTGTGCACTATTAATACCTGGGTCAGACATGAAATGCATTTTATTGTTACAGTACAATTTATTTCAGTTATTTATCCTTAGCACGTCACGTTGTTCCCAGGAAAAATTGTCATTTTAACAAAATTACTGCACCTGGTGCATCTCAAGATGATATTTGATGATGGGTTTATTACCAAAAATATTGTTTTTCATTAATGTGTACAATTGGTAAGACAAACCAGTAAGAAGTATTTATTTTTTTAGGAAACTGCGTTGCCATGTCTTGCATTGGACAGGGCATGTGCCTGGTTCAATGACAGCATTATTTTATATAAGGTACAGTCATGAATGCATTTATGTCAATTTTTAAAAAAAAAATAATTTCTGTGGACTACAAACATACGTACAAGTGTAAAAATCTGTAGTAAAATCTCTCCATTAATACTGCACTATAAAGAGATATATTCAAATTAGCAAGCACAATTTCCAGACCTTGTTAGGATTGCTCATTATGCTTCTGTATTCAATAAATCCACAGCCTAATTTATTTGGTCTGTTTTTTCCCTTCATTTTAATATTTTCAGGGAGATTCTACAGTAGTTAAAAATGTGTTAATTAATATAAACAATGAGTAAGCCTGATTTACATTTTACACTATTCAAACACTTAAAATGACAAGGGCTGATTCATTTCATATGTTATAAAACACAATTCAGATGTTCACATTTAATAAAACATCGACTTATATCTGTTAAGCTCAGAACTTGTAGAATTTAAGTTCATGTAGTATACAGTAACTACAAGGCAACCCTTCACAAAACCAAGGAGCTCCATGCACTTTTTCGATGTGTCAATGTCACATTTGAAAATGCACTGTCCACAATCTAAAGTTCAAATAGTATGCAATCACTGCATCAGCTGTGCACGACTGAACTGTTCGGTCTTAATGTGATGGGCAGATGAACTCCTTGCCGAGTCTTATACTAAATTTTGATGTTCTGTTCTGAGTACATCTACTTTGTCACATTAAATCTTTCACTTATGAAAACATGATTTTTCATAAGCCAGCAGTTTGTGAAAATCTTGATATCCACCAAGAAAGGAAGCTTGAATCTTATACAAATTCTGTTTGATAATGAGGTAACTCCAGGCCTTCAGTGCCATAGGTCCCCTAGGTAAGTCCCACTGTGGTCACAGGGGACATTACACTGTATACCTGAAGTGTACCACAGTTAAAAGGTACCAAAAATTTAATTACATTACAACTGACCAATATGTTGTCACCTTGCACTCGCTTTTACAAGTATGTGCAAACATGCATCTTAACGTCAGTTACGTGCATGTTGTACTCTGATATAGCGTGCACAGACAAACAGCATTAATGGTCTCTGATGATTTATGCAATGTAATGAAACCTGTTAGACCATATTCAAAATGTGAGTTCACTGATGTGGGCCTCGCCAAGTGTAAATTGCTAACCCTTGGAAAGCCACAAGGCAGAGATGATATCCAATCCATCCTCCATAACCTTCGCTTATAGCCTGCTTTTTGCTTCAAAACATATTAAGTCATCCAAGATTACCAATAGTGCATCATAAACCATATCCCAAAGGGCAAAACAGCAGGCACAAGGATCCCACAATGCCATACCGTTGCCTGGTAAGCAGACCAAACTCAGTAATGTCTCTACTGTGTGCATTTGAGCGACCAGTGTGGTGAAAAACACGGAGACAAGTCTTTCGAGGACATGTTGAAGGCAAATCATGACAGAGATACGTAGGTCTGTACTTAATGTTCAGGTCAGGGTATGGGCTCAAGTATGGAACAAAACGTTAAGGCAAGGCAGAAACTGACTGCATAGTGTCCCACCTTGACCAACAACTGAAACACACACACACACACAAAAATATTTGAAAATGAATTTAAGATATCTTAAATCTGAATTATGGACTTGTACATATCTGTAATACTGTTAAAGATATCTTGAGTTTATTTGAAGATATGTTAAATTCTATTTTGGATATCTTTTAAAAATCAGCATATAAATATATCTTTAATTCTATTCCATATACCTTGTATTCAACAAAAATATCTTGAATTCAATTTAAGACATATTGAGTTCAATTTAAGATCGCTTTAAAATATAGAAGAAAAGGTATATTCAAATAAGACACATTGCTTTATTCTTCCATACATGCAGCATCAACAATCTTTTGTAGTGAAATACTAACTGATCTCTTGACTGTTGAGACAATCAAAGATCCTCATTATCTCAAGTCCATCATAAATGTCAACGTGTCGGTGAATGCAGTGACAAGTTTGTGAACTAACAATGATGTTATACACATGGTTTTTGCAATTGTAGAGGCAGTGCCTAGCTGAAATGTATGTGGTGTTTTAAATTGTCAAGCACTCAATCATTAGCGTCATGCGTGTTTGCCATCTTTTGTTTACCATGGATGAAGTTGCCAACTGGCAAACGTTCCCTCAAAAATACAGACAACCCCCCAGCATTGGAGCCATTATCAAATCATCAACCATCTTTATTGACTAATGAAAACAACATATTATTCATAGTTAATTTATGTGGAAAACTTTTTTGAGTTCACCTAAAGGAAGCATTCCTTCCAAATTGACACCATAATTTCTTCCGCACCTGGTGTCCATTGTAAGTCTCAGAAGTGAAACATATCTGTAATTCAATTTAAGACATATTCAACATTCCCCCAACAAGGGAATTTAAGATATCTTTAATTTCTATCTTTATTTCAAATTTTATGTCTTATGAGATATCTGCAATTGAATTGAAGATATCTTTAATTCAAGAAACCTTAAATTATAGATATATTGAAATATGGATCTTATAGTAAAATGCCCCCCCCCCCTCCATGACAGAGAAACCCAACCGTGTCTGATACACCTTGGTGAAATGAAATAAGATATGTCGTGCCGGTGAACTTGTCAAATTGCACTAACAATTGAAGGGCTTGGTGCAAAGACCTGTTAAGTTCCACCTTTGTGAAATCGAGAAAATGGGGTTTTAAAGTGCTGAAAATGATGAATGTGTTTTTTTGTATTTTTTGCATCAAATTCCCTTTTTCTTCACTCTTAATCCAAAGTTTATAGGTAAGTCTTAAGTTTTCCATAAGATTGACCATGAAAACATCCCAAATGACAGACAAAATTAAAAAAGTAGTAATTATCATATTATTGCACCATAACTAGACACCATTTCTAGAACATTGCAGCACCCACAAACATTATATGCACAGTTACATCTTTTTTGCACTCTGATAACATATATCGGGCCCATGTATGATGCAGCAAACGAACAAATCCTCATAGAACTTTAGACTTTTTAGTAGTGCAAGAATTGGGCAAGTGTATATGCATGTTTTAAGTACAACGGACTGATCTTGTATGTCAAGATAACATAAGTTTGCACTAACACAGTTATTTTGAGGGAAATAATATGTTGTGCTAAAATATGTTAGGTGTGAAGGACATGGTATTGCACACTTTTGTCCTGATGGGTATATTGAGTTAACATGAGCTTGCACTGAAAATTATCTACAATTTCACTCAGAAACCTCCAAGATTTACACAGCAGGAAGATCCTGCCATGCACAAGGCAATGCTCCTAATTTCAGGCAAAGATCTGTAACTCGAGTTATCAGGTCTTTGCACCAAACCCTTCAATTGACAGGCAAACTCCGCAAAGCCGGCGTCTTGAAGTGTTTCGTCTAGAAGTCATACTAAGCTAGTTCTAATGCATTTTATTATGTCTGCTGGTATTGTGCTCCACGTGAGTTTTTACTGACATTCCTTCAAATCAAACCTCGGTCAACATTACAACCACGCAACCTGCCACACCCTCAAAATGTAAAGCACGGATCATGACTTCACTTGAACTGTGTTAGCAACTTAAGTCAGCTGTGAGCACGGTCAATGGAGATACATGTGTTGCAGTAGAAGTAAGTAAAGAAACAAAACGACGGAAGCAGCAACGTCACTTGTCAGCCTGCTAACCGCACTCAGAGCCTTGATTTTTACCCGTCTTCAATGACTTCAATTCAGGTTTTGACATTGGAGTCTGCCGGCGCAGCGGGCATCACTGCCACTGCCACTGAGCCCTGCTGCCAGCTTCGCTCAGCCCCTGGCTCAAGCCAGATCGTGGCCTGGCTGATTAGACATGTTTTGAAAAGGTCTGCATCTTACCTTTGTAGAAAGCGCTGGCAAGTTTGTACAGTTCTTCTAAAGGAAAGCCCCATTCTCTTTCATATTCATCCATTTCAGAATCAGGAGACTCGGTGCCATTTATTTGAACCGAGTCCAATGCCGTCGCGAGTCCGTCAGCCTCCGCCATGTTCGTGCGATCCGACGTGTCCGCTATGTTTGCGCATGCGTATTGACCCTCATCAAAGTTGAAGGTCGCTAAGGCGAAAGCTGAAATTTCTAGCCTGTCTCCGACCAGTACTACACTACAGACACAGTGGGGTTTTTGGCAATTTTGAAACCGACTACTATGGTACTAGTCCACTCGTGCATTTATCATGATTTATTGCTTACCTTCACGGTTACAGTTCTCAGGCAAACCTCAATGAACAAATATTTTTGGTTCAAGGGTTAAATGTTGAAGTGACACCCTTCCCAAACCCACAGGTATGTTTATTCCATTAATAATGACAAGAAATCGATCAAATTAAGAGTTTCTCAGCTGACACATTTGCACCTCTCTGAGGCTGGCATGCGTATTACTTCAGGTAAATCATGGCCCAAGACCTTCACAATCCACCTCTTTCTGTCTTGTTTTATAGTGTTAATTCTGTGTGCCAACACAGACTTTTCTATCTATCTATCTATCTATCTATCTATCTATCTATCTATCTATCTATCTATCTATCTATCTATCTATCTATCTATCTATCTATCTATCTATCTATCTATCTATCTATCTATCTATCTATCCATCCATCCATCCATCTATCTATCTATCTATCTATCTATAGACCCATATCTTTTACATGGATTGCGAAGCAGGCCAAGCCTATATTAATCACTCTCCATGGCACAGATCGTGGCGTATACTTCCTACCTACATGTATCTATCTATCTATCTATCTATCTATCTATCTATCTATCTATCTATCTATCTATCTATCTATCTATCTATCTATCTATCTATCTATCTATCTATCTATCTATCTATCTATCTATCTATCTATCTATCTATCTATCTATCTATCTATCTATCTATCTATCTATCTATCTATCTATCTATCTATCTATCTATCTATCTATCTATCTATCTATCTATCTATCTATCTATCTATCTATCTATTTTGGTCGAACACTATTGTTCCGAAAGTACCAAACTTGGCATGGTCACACGATTGTGATTTACCTTCCACTGAAATGAATCCTCTGGTTTGGTAAAGTAACCATGTTGAAATTATGTAAATTAAGGTCATTTTAAACTGTAAATGTTTAATATCTTCAAAACTATTAATGGTAGAGTTACCATTCCAACTTTAATACATAGATCTGTGCTATAGGTGCACCCAATATACCACAACCAAAAGTTGCAAAATTTTAATTTATACAAAATCAGGGGCACTTGAAAAGTTGGAATGTTGAATATCCATAAAACTATTAAGATGGGGGTACCATTCAAACTTAAATACATAGGTTTGTGCCATAGGTGCATCCAAAAGACCACAAAGAAAAGTAGAATTTTAATTTATGCTAATTAGGGACACTTAAGAGGTTTAAATGTTGAATATCTTCAAAACTACTAAAGGTAGAGGTACAGTTCCAACTGTGGCTCGTAGGTGTGTGTGACATGATCCAATGATCCACAAACAAAAGTTGTAGAATTTTAATGTATGCCAATTAGGGTCAATTGTAAAGTTTAAATCTTGAATATCTTTAAAACCATTGAAGGCAGAGGTATCATTCTGACCTTAATTCATCGCTTTTGTGCTATAGGCACACCCAATGGACCACAAACAAAAGTTGTATAAGCATTTTAATTTGTGCAAATTGGAAGAATACACAAAATTTAAATCTCGAATAACTTCAAAACTATAACAGATACAGGTGTCATTCCAATTTCAATTGATAGGTTGGTGGAATAGCTGCATCCAATGAAATATGAACCAAAGTTGTATGCAAATTAGGCAAATTCACAAAATATAAATTTGGGAACTTCTTAAAGACGTTCGGTACACTGCGTTATGCGCAACCATTTATGGTCCAATGCCTCTATGCAGTTAGAGCTGGTATGTGTCGATACCTGCACTAGCTGCTGTTCGCTTTTCCTATTTTGCACAGTTCCGTTTGAGAAACATGGATTGTTTACGAAGAGTGAAAAGGAAAAAGAATGGGCGGTTTGTTAACAAATGCCAAAACAAAGGACTAAATACTTTAAAACAAGGCAGAATACGTCGAAACACGACAGTGGTAGACCAAAACGCATGTACACAATCAGCGAACGCTGACCAAGCCACCGTCGAAAGTGCCACGCCCACCCCCCAAATGCCACATGTACATGTAAACACTGACAGGTACGAAGGTCGCAAAATAGTGGAACTAAGTGTACTAGCCGATAATCTTGTATGCGAGGAATGTAAAAAAAAAAATTGTCCCTAAAAAACACAGAATCAGAAAAACGATATGGCTTGGTCAGTGTACTGTCCATTTCTTGTGAATGTGGTACGATAAACGCTGTCCCAACTGGAAAAAAACAACAACAGAGTAATACCCCAGCGTCAAAAGGTGGCACAGGCATATTTGATAATGTGCTACCTGTGCTACCATTCGACACTGTATTAAGGCAACTATAATTTTGATATTCTTATGTTTACCTCTTTTTTCCACATTGCTGTATTGCACTATGGAGAGAATCTTAAAATGTTTGCCTCTTCTAAGTAAAACTATGAAAGTATATATTATGACTGGAATATAAAATTAACGACGTACTGCCGTTCATTTGAGCTACATACATGTATATTGATATGGTATCGAAGTGAGACAATGAATGGATACCTTTACCTATGAACTTAGAACAAATTAAGTCAACATGCATGAATTCTTTGTACAATTGCAGAAAAAATAGCACCGTATGATACCTTTTTTTGTTAATAAATGAAATCAGTACATATTTTGGAAACCCCCTACAATTTTTCAGGGATTTGTAAATATTTTTTCTATTTCAAATTTACAAAATACTGTGAGCACTTATACATTTTTGCAACACCAGATGAATTTAAAGTCACATTCCAGCATGTTTTGTCTACATATTTGTTATTAAAAGGCTTGATATACATTGCAAACACTCATATCGAGGTAATTTATGCATAGTTATGCATCCTTAATTTGTTTTTTGCTTTTACCCACATATATAATGGCTGCTATCAAATTTCTGTAGTCCTCACATGTATCGCCACCTAGCGACAAAAGTAGCACCGTGACATGCCAATTTTTTGCTTGCATTTTGTTTCAAATGCCAATATCTTTGTTCACACCAAAAATCAGTGATTTCTAAATTCTTTTGACCAGTGTACCGAACGTCTTTAACTATTATAATTATGTGCAAAATTTAGATCTTGAAAAACTTCAAAACTATAATAGATAGACGTGCCATTTCAACTAAAATTTATAGGTTTGCGACACAGTTCAATTGTTGATGCCTTCTGTGAACAGTTGAATAGAATTATTATTGCAGGTGTGAAATTGATACTGAATATGTTAGCTTTAAAAGTTTTCTGGGCGCACAGATGGATTTGCTGACAAGCAGATAAATTTTTCTAGTTCGACCCTTCTTCCTATTTTCGATGTTTTTTTTTTTCAATCTCAGGTCTTCCTTCTTTTCTGTTTTTCTTTCATTCCAAACATCGGTAAATTTCTTTCTTGTCAAGGGTGAACTTAATAAAGACATCTTATCAGAATGGAACCAAAGTTTTTGCACAATATCACTGTTGCCAAACATATGACTTCATATGAGTGGAATGCTGAGAAATTATATAGATACTTTGGCGGGGAAAAGTGATAACTCTGTAGAACTCCTCGCCGAGTAATTCAGAGAGATGGGGAGTAAACGTGCTGTGACTGATGTAATTGTAAACATCATTATTAATACTTGGATAGTGCTATTGGTAGTTTATTTCAACAGAAGAGAATTGCATGGTAACCAAGGCAAATCCCCCCCCCCCAAATCAATTGTGTGACACTGATTGTAAAAAGATGAATAGGATATAACCAGTGATTTTGTTCGCTGATAACACCAGCATATTCGAGATCTTATATGACCCTGCCACTTCTGGTAGGCATATAGATACTGACCTTGAAAGAATCTTTGTTTGGGGCAAACAGTGGAAAGTTACATTTAATGCAACTAAGTCTCTAGCCCTCTTGTTTTCAGCTAAACACAACAAACCTGATCACCCACCTTTATTTCTTGGCGAATCTTTAATCCCGGAAGGTTTAAATCATACCCATCTGGGAATTACCCTTTCTCATAATTTGAAATGGAATGCTCACATAACTAGAATCATTGACAAAGCAAGGAAACGCCTAACTTTATTTTTTAGACTTAAATATAGATTATCGCGTAACACCTTAGTCAGACTATACAAAGCCATGATACGCCCTATTCTGGAATATGGGTGCGTCATATTTGATAATTGCACGATGGACAAATTCACTTGAATCTGTTCAGTATGAAGCGGCACGCATTTGTTTGGGTGCACTTAAACGTACTCCTCGACATTTACTTCTTAATGAATTAAGTTGGCCAACTTTGGCCAGAAGGCGCCAATACTATAAACTGATTTCTGTTTCACAAAAGATTAACAGGCTGACCCCTGCTTATCTTTCGGATCTGGTCCCACTTGATGCAGTTCATCCAACCTTCCATCTTTGCAACCGCCGGAGTTTGAGACAAATAAAGTTTACATCCAATCGTTTTGGTAATTCTTTCATTCCCTCTGCTATGAAACTTTGGAACGACCTTCCGGACGATAAAAGGCAATCTGCTTCACTTGGTCAATTCAAATCTAAACTAAAAAGTACTCTTTTGTCCGTTGATCCTGTCCCAGGTCGCTACTCGCATGGCCAAAGATTTCCCAATATTATGCATACACAACTACGTTTGGATTGTTGTCGTCTTAATTCTCATCTTCATGGCCTAAATATTCTTCCGTCTGCTGCATGTAATTGCTCATGTCCCAATGAGAGTACATACCATTTTCTTCCTCGAATGCCCCGTTTTCATACCATAGAATATCCTTGTTGCGAACGGTTTGCAATATTTTGGCACCAGGAGTCAATCCAAACCTAGTTCATTTAGCAGGTGATATAGTGCTTACTTATCTGACACATGGTAATGACAATCCTTTGTCAAGCGACAACTTAGATATTTTTTATTCTGTCCAAAACTTTATTATAGATACAAGACGGTTTATACCTTGAGTTGGTACGAGATGAGTATTATGTTAGTATACTGACCAATTTATTTGTTCTCGGATGTCGTTTTGTCCTGTGTGTTTTGTACAGATTATGATTGTGTGTCTCTCTGTGTCTGGAGAGCCATTCATTTAGTATTGTTGTACTACTTGGCAATCCAGGTGAAATAAATATGTTTAAAATAAAAATAAAAATAAAAATTTTGTTAAAAAAAAAAAAAAAGACTGGATGACGGGGTTTGTCCACCACAAAATCGCAAATAAAACTTTTTCTACCAACTTGATTTCAAATATTTTTGCAGCATATGATAACATATACTTATACACTTCAGATGATAGAATGAAACATTTTTACACCCAAAAATAAGGAATTTTCCTTCATAATGACATTATACAATATGTGGACTTTGCAGCAATTTGTACATGGGGGGACCAGCAAGGACCTCAATGGCACACTTATTTAGACCTGTAAACTTTGAGGTGACAGTCAACCAATGAATGGTAAGCAAGGCCCAGTGCATGTGTAACAGGGCATCCAAGCATGACGCAATGACCACAGACAAATGCAAACCATTTCAACAGGGACCATATACAAGGATTTGAAGCTAACTCGTTTTCATTATTCCGGCAAATAAAATGGATGCCACTGTTTATTATTGTTAAAAAAATTGCGATATGTATGGAGCATGCTCTGCTACCAAAAATAAGGAGTCTCTGCAAAAAAAAGACAAAAATTATAGAAAGGCATAGGTGTATAGGGTTAGGTTCCATGCCTCATATGATATACTTCATCACAAATCTATTTAAAAAGTCAAATAAGGCTATTGTCAAGCATGGTGATTTCATTGTGGTATAGGCAAATAGTTACATGTATATTGACGCATATGGTTTAACATTGATATAATAATTATAAGGAATGGAAGCACTCGCTGGTATTTTCAGTGTTCATAGGGGAGGAGGTTCAAACCTGAAAATCATGTCCATATATACAGGTCAGCTTTGCCACAAGAAGATGCGCAGTTAATACCACAAACCTGACCTGTTTATAGCAACTCCTCTTCATCAGTGTCTTCATCTTCTGATTCTAAATGAATTATGAAGGGCTGAATCTCTTCTGACACATTCAGTGCATCTTTTTTCCAGTATCCTTCCTCAATTTCATTTTTAACTTTGTTGACGCATGCAACCCATCTTTCTGTTGTTGTTTCTTGTAATGCTTCTTCAACTATACGCTGTACATCTTTCAATTTAAAAGTAGAATTTTCTTGCCCAACTAGCCCTTTTACATCCCCCCAAATTAACTCAATTGGATTAAGGTCACAATGGTATGGTGGTAGTCTTAGTGCCTCGTGCCCATGTTCCCTTAACAGTTCATCAAATTTGAATTTAGGGGGTGGCTTGTTCTGTTTAATGAGTTCATAAAGTTTGGGTTTGGTCATTTTGTTTTCAAATTTAATATTGTTCTTCACTAACCACTCCTGCATTTCAGCTTTCCTGTTATTGGATGTGGGCGTTTTTGTACCTTCAACCCTAACACTGTGATACGAGGTATTGTCCAATACTACCAGGCTCTTAGGGGGTAATGCGGGAATAAGTTTTTTGATGGTCCAGTCCATGAATACTGTAGCATTCATCTCCTTATGGTAGTCCCTTCCATCTGTGGAAAGAGATTTAAACACAAGCTCACATCCTGGCAAAAATCCCATACTGCCACCAGCATGCAACACTATGAGTCTTTCCCCCCTTCCTGCTGGTATTTTTCTCCCGTCTTTAGGGTCAGGAGGCAACCACTGATACGATGCTGTATGGTTTGCATTTACCCATGTCTCATCAAGGTAAACAATATTGTATCCACTATTTCTTCTTTGTTTTATTGTTCTTAGGTACTGATGTCTTTGGGCTACCAAATCAGATCGTTCACACAATACTGCTCGATTAAAAGTTTGACATTTTCCATATCTGTAGCCAAATTTTTGCAACAGCTTCAGTTTGGTATATTTTGATACATGTAAATTATGGTCATTTTCCAATCTTTTTTTTAACCTCCTAGTTGACATGAATTCATTCTTTCGGTAAAATTCCTGAATCGTTGTCCGCACAATATGCTGGTCGAACTTGTCAAGTGTTTCTTTTTTCTTATTTTCATATAATGGTTTTGAATTGGTCCCTTTCTCTTCTTCCTTGATCAGTCTGTATAAATATTTCTCATTAATACCAAACGCATGAGCTGTTCTCTTCCGAGCACATGAAAAAGAGTAAAAGGGAGCGCCTCTTTTCTTCTCGCCCTCAAAATACTTGTAAATTTGAAGAATCAGTTTCCTACCTTCAGCTGAAAATTTCATTGTGGCTGAATTTTCAAGATTATGCCCTTGTTGACACCTGTGTAAGGCTGACATGTGACATTGGTTTCAATAATATAAGGAATGTATGTTCAATCATTGGACGCAAACTTGTATTGTTTCAAACCAATCATATGATTATCTGAGTGCGACCAGTGCAACTAAAACAGTCACACAGTGATTGTCATGCTTTTTGTGCACGTGTATTTGTTTGTTATGAGCCACTGAGGTTCCCGCTGCTACCCCCATGTACAAATTGCTGCAAAGTCCACATATTGTACAATGTCATTATGAAGGAAAATTCCTTATTTTTGGGTGCAAAAATGTTTCATTCTATCATCTGAAGTGTATAAGTATATGTTATCATATGCTGCAAAAATATTTGAAATCAAGTTGGTAGAAAAAGTTTTATTTGCGATTTTGTGGTGGACAAACCTCGTCATCCAGTCTTTAAGACCAGTGATCTTACCAATCAACACACACACACACACACACACACACACACACACACACACACACACACACATATATATATATATATATATATATATATATATATATATATATATATATATATATATATATATATAATTTGTCGGAACGAGCGGGACTCGAACCTGCAACCTTTGGCACCAGTCGCCTAGCTGAGGGGCGACTGGTGGCAAATATCATATCTATATTATATATATATATATATATATATATATATATATATATATATATATATATATATATATATATATATATATATATATATATATATATATATATGGACAGTATAATGTGTCACAGAAAGAAAAGTAAAATCAGACAACATTAACTTAATATTTGCAGGAAACCGGATGATATGCATGCAAATAATCCAATCCGTCTGAGTTGATACAAGCAGCTCATACTTGTGTTGCTCAATGAGCCACTGTTACCCCATGTCAAACAGTAAACTCAATGATTATCGAACCCCTTGCTTTAGAAAAGTTATTGTGCATTAGTATCCTTGATTAATGATAATCCTCCTGTATTTTCTCGTGGGAACGTACATACATTGCCACTGTATTTATTGTACAACAAGTGGCTTCGGCTGTGCGGAGGTAACAAATTAAACTGACGTCAAGGGAGGTAATGTGTAAAAGGGGAAAGAACATCCATTTGAAACATATTTCAACAAATGTCCAAGTTACCTAGGGCCTATTAAAAATATATGTGTGGTTACGATAACCCGACCAACCCCACTGAAATTTAAAAAACTACAACAAAAAAAACCCCCTAAATTATATGGCCTTATAAAAATTTATCCACCCTGGCTGAACGTTTTTTGGACAGAAAGTGGCCGTCATGTGCCGTTGTTTTGCAGTAAAGTCAACTCAAACACAGCATTTTATTTCGACTTGTCTGGAGCGTTAACTTGGGCCGGGGAACCAGCATGTTAACAGAAAGTTCAATATAGCCCGGTAGATAAATGCAAGATTTGGGCTGAACCTGCATTTGTTGTCTGTAGGTTTTTTCTTTTTTTATTATTTATTAGCGATTTTGAGAGACATTAGTATATACTTCCGACAAATGCCGGGTGACATGCTGTTACCGTTGAACATTTTGATATTTTGCCTGGTTTACCCCCCCCCCCCCCAATAAACATACACACACACACGCACAAAATATGTAAGCTTGCGATAGACAACCATGTATACCACAAAGCACAAAACTACAGTATTGGGTATATGGGGACATATTGAACTATTTTGTACGTGAAATAACCTTGACCATCACATGACCCCAAAGTCAAGGAATACATGTTCCGACACTGGGCAAGTTGATTGTCAGCCCGAATCAACTATACATGCATGTGCCGACACTAAACAAGCTGATTGATCTCAAATTGTCAAAAAATCTTTAAATGTGTTACAAAATTAGAGTCTAGATGGTAATTTACCACTTCAAAAATGCATATTGGAGTTGAAACATAAAACAGGAAGATCATGATGATTCTGTGCTCTGTTGACTTGGATCTGCTTCTGCAAAAGCAAACTTAACTAATCTACACATGAACTGTACAAGTACTTATCAATAGTTGACTGAAGATTTATTACCAAGATATAAGCCAATATGTCAGTATGAGCTTTGAAGGTCATTCAAAATCAAGATTAAGAATACCAAAAGAAAGCCCATAGGAACATTCCTAGTTTAAACGTATTTATTTTTTCATAACGTGAAAAACAGGATTGGAGAACAAGCCGGCGGCTTCTATCAACTCCTCTCCTTGATACAAAGTTACAATACAACATAACAATATGATGACTGACATGACTGCCCAAGTACTGTTAAGTATGTTTACATATACCAACCAAACTCATTAAAACACTGACTCTTGGGCTCGGCTTTAAAATAAGATTATTAAGACTTCAGTATATATTGAATTTAGAATGACACCTTCTCGACATAAACAAAGCTTTTGATCGTGTTTGGCACGATGGTCTATTGCATAAATTAGCGCTGAGTGGCATATCGGGTTCTCTGCTTAATTGGTTTAAACATTATTTATTTGATCGCCAACAGCGCGTTGTATTATATGGACAGGCATCTCAGTGGAATACAATAAATGCTGGTGTCCCCCAGGGCTCTGTATTAGGGCCACTTTTGTTTTTGATATTTATAAATGATATAGTGGACGTTGTTCGATCGAAAATTAAACTCTTCGCAGATGATACATCCTTATATTTTAATGTTGACAATCCATATCTGTCAGCAATCATGATGAACATTGACCTTTCTTCCATAGAGGTTTGGTCACAAGATTGGTTTGTAACTTTCAACCCTTTGTAAACAGAAGCCATGCTATTTTCTCGCAAAAGGAACCAGGTGAATCACCCCCCCCCCTTTAGTGTTCCAAGGCCATCAGTTGGATAATGTTGACCAGCATAAACATTTAGGACTTTTACTTCGATCTGATTTTAGGTTTGGTTTAAACGTATTTTATTTCCAAAAGAAAAACAATTGGGAAGAAGAGCAAAGCCCTATATTAATCCCTCTTGTGGAGAAAAGACGGAAACACAGGACTGACTTGACAGCACAACTCCAATGAACCACCGTTCATCAAGTCCAAGGGGACTTGATGAGCAGCGTGGTGGGAGAAACAAACGAAAGGATAGACGCCACCAGAACAAACACAGATAGCGGGGCTCATAAAGTTGTCAATATTGCCAGTATATATTATTAATATGCCTTTTCGAATTATCGATATGAGTGATTAAGTTACAGTTTCACCTTGGAATCGTTTACTTTTTTCAATAAACTCTTGAACAGATAAAAATATAATAATATTGTCCTCGAGACTGCAAGAAGCACTGCCAAACAAAATTGTGTTAATAGAAAATGGAGCCAAACGACCAATGGTTGTATGTAATGCATCTCGAGCGACAATGTAGTTTGGACAGGTGAGAAAGTAGTGCCAGATACTCTCGGTGGTGGCGCCACATGAACAAGCTGCTGAATCTTTTACACCAATCTTAAAAAGATGTTCGTTCAATTGGCTGCGGCCCATACGCAAACGAGAATGTAAAATAGACAGATATCTTTTGCCTACATTAAAAAGTTCGGGAAATATAACAGAAAACTGTCTGGGAGTTGAAATTTTCTTCTTAAATTGGAACAAAGTTGGCAGATTTCTAGTTTCCGATGGGAGAAGGTTCCACAACGTGATAGCAGAAGGGAAAAAGGAGTTTTCGAATAAGACTGTTCTACAATTGAAAGAGGGTAAGTCTGAGCGTCTGCTTTGATCGAGTCGTGCCCTAGTATTACGGTGGAATATTGGAATATTGGGGAGAAAAGAGTACAAATAGCTAGGGGTTAATTTATGAACTATTTTATACATCATGATTTGTTTGGATCTTTCTCTTCGTTTGGACAGGGTCTCCCAGCCAGTTTCTTCGTATAGCTTTTCTATAGGGGTGGTTTTCATTGCTCCTGTCACGATGCGGGCCGCAGTCATTTGAATGTCTTCCAAAAGTTTTGCATCATCCTGCGTGCAGCCATCCCAGACTACGTTTCCATACTCTAAAATAGGTCGAATGAAGGAGGTATAAATCGTTTCTAGTGTGTCCCGGTCAAGGCGATACTGTAGAGTTTTCAGAATGTTTACTTGTTTACAGGCTTTAGTTGCAACTTGTTTAACATGTTCATTCCATTTTAGATCTGATCTTAACGAAAGACCCAGATGCTTGTGCTCTAAAACATTCTCTAATTGGTGACCTTGGAAAATCAATGGAGGGTGATCAGGGGGATTTCTTTTTAAAGAGACGAGCATGGTGTCTGTTTTAACAGCATTAAAGGATATAAGCCATTCCCTAGACCATTCGTCCAGGGAGGCCAGATCATCGTTCATGACAGTAGCAGCATGAACAGGATCTTCAATAGTAAGATAAAGGGACGTATCATCCGCAAAAAGTTTGACTTCTGAATTTACAACGTTGACTATATCATTAATATAAATCAAAAAGAGTAGAGGACCTAATACAGATCCTTGAGGCACACCAGCACTTATAGTTCCCCAGCTAGAGGATTGACCATTTAAAACGACGCGTTGCTTCCGATTATACAGGTAATCTTCAAACCATGTCAGAAGATTGTCAACGATGCCGTTTTTTTCCAGTTTATGAATAAGACCTTTGTGCCAGACTTTATCAAAGGCCTTGCTTATATCTAGGAAAACAATTCTTACTTCTTTTTGCTGATCAATGGCTAAACATAGCTCATGGTATAGGGAAAGTAACTGGTTGACTGTTGAGTCACCAGGAATAAATCCTGACTGGTTTGCTGAAATGAACATATTGTCCCGAAAAAAATTGAACACATGTTTAAAAATTACTTTTTCCATTACTTTTCCTGTACAACTTAAAAGGGATATAGAACGATAGTTATTACACAGGTTCTCGTCTCCCTTTTTGTGTAAAGGAGTCACGTGAGCTTCTTTCCAAATAGAAGGGAACTGTTTCTGATATAGAGATAAATTGAATAGTTTAGTGAGAGGTAGATAAATAATGGGAGCTGCTTCTTTCAAAAGTCTAGTACTAATCCCATCTGGGCCAGTTGCTTTAGTAGTATCAAGACTTTTGAGTATGTCCAGTACTTCACCTTCAGAAATGTTTAAACCTCCGAGTGTATTTAAGGGGTGATCAGGCGGCAGAGGATTGTTAATTGAAGGTGAGTCAAGAGTGCTTTGACTCAAGAAAAACGAGTTGAAGATTTCTGCTTTAGAAGCGTTGTCGGTGACGTGTTTGCCATCACGTAGTAAAGAAGGAATATTCTGACGATGATTTCGATTCAAAAAATGTTTAACAGTTTTCCACCACGCTTTATGTTTGTTTTTGGAATTTTTCAAGGAGTTATTTAATTTATTATGATGTCGATCCTCGGCTTCACGGAGATGTTCCTGATACAGGTTACGAAGCCGATTATAAGTGGCCCAAAGTTCGAGACTATTAGGTCCGTGTTTACCATCTTTGGCTTTGGAATATGCGCGCATCACTCTGCGCTTTTCACAGCGCAGATAAGATGTGTACCAGGGTAAATCGTCCGGACGAATGGTAACTTCTTTATTAGGAATACATTGTTTGGCGGCTTGCAGAAAGCCTTCAGTCCAAAGCAGGCAGCAGGCATTTATATCGTTGGATGGAAAGAAGTTGTCCCAGTCGATTTGACTTAAATATTCTCGGAAATGATTAAAGTTTGCCTGTTCATATAACCATATAAATCTTTTATACACGGGCTCAATTTTGCGTCGAAAACTAATATTGACAGACACTACGCTATGGTCGCAATTAGCAATTGGTGGCAAAACTTTTGATTCAGAAATAAAATTCGGGATGTTAGAAATGACCTGATCTAAACAACGAGACGTATTTTCAGTTATGCGGGTGGGTTCATGAATATGCGGAAAAAAGAAATTAGTATTACAAAAATGGTCAAGCTTTTTACCTGGTGCCGTGGAAAAGTCGGCGTTAAGGTCACCTGTTATGATAATATTATGGGTACCGGTAGTTTTTGCTTGGTCGAGACTAGCTTGAAGCTTGTCCCAGAATGAAACAGGGGAGTCGGGTGGCCTGTATACAACTCCTAATAAAAATTTATTATTATGTAATTTAATCTCAGCCCATAATAATTCCAGATCGGGACTTTCCAAGTCTTGACGCCTAGTAGCTATAAACTGCTGAGATACATATAGTGCAACACCACCGCCTAAACCATTAGGGCGGTCCTTCCGCATAATATTATGGTAACCAGATAAAATAAGATCATTGCCTGGAGTATTTGGTGTCAGAAAGGTTTCCGAGAGAGTTATGAGATCATAATATTTAGCAATGTTTGCGCGAATACACCTCATTTTATCTTGAGACAGGCTACGGACATTAATGTGACAGAGGGTAGTATCACAAAACTCATCAGTTGGTCCAGGATTGAGGTGAATGTCTCCGGCTAATAAAATCAGAAGCGGAGAAATGACAAATAAATATACATCAATATTTGAACATTTACGATAAAGGATTGAATTATAAAGGTATAATACGAGTAATCTTTGTCGACTGGCGTGAATGAAGATGTTACTTATGGAAGCCGCAACCAACACATAGAATAAAGAGTATATTAAGAAGATTTCAGAATTTGAAAGATGGAAACTGCACCTGAAGTCCGGGATGGCTACACACAAGTGGTACAAATACACATGAGGAGAGGAACAAAGTATTTGCTTGCAGACCCTAAATTTGCCTAAAGAAACACCAAGGAAGTGATGCAAAATAAATGGATATTTTAACCACAATGAGCTGAAACAAACGTGGTAAATCAGTAAAAATTGAAGGTAATTTGTCAGCTTACTGTAAAGAGTGATACAGTTTCCATGTGTGCCGGTAGGTAGCCAAGCATGATATGATTTTAGGTGGCATGATCACATAAATACGATAGTCACGAAAGCTACTAAGCAGCTCAACATTTTGAAAACTTTGCAATATAGCCTTGATAGAAAGACTCTAGAAATGATATACGTCTCTTTCATTAGACCTTTAATGGAATATGGTTGCATTGTCTGGGATGGCTGCACCCAGGCGGATGCATTGAGGCTTCAAAGCATTCAGCTGGATGCTGCCCGTGTCATATCTGGTGGCATGAGGACTACACCAAATGTTAAGTTATATGAAGAAACTGGTTTTACATCATTGGCAAGACGCAGAGAAAGGAGTAAATTAATAAATATCTACAAAATAAAAAACAATTTAGTCCCAGAATACCTCACTAATATTATTCCCAACCATCCAAATCACAACAGTAGATACAATACCAGACAGACGCCAGATCTACCACCTTTTAGAACTAGAACTGAACTCTTTGGCACATCTTTTTTCCCAGCCACAACCAAACTTTGGAACCAACTTCCTTCTGAAGTGCGAAATTCAGAGTCTTTATTTGATTTTAAACGGAAAATTACCCAGAATGTACCAAGATCAGTAAAGCAAACTCAACTTTATTATGATGGTAAACGATTCCCGGCAGTCATCCACCCTAGACTGCGCATGGGCCGCAGTCAGCTGAATGCTCACCTGTTTGATATTGGTGTTACTGATTCTCCAGAGTGTAGATGCGGGCAAGACATTGAAGATGTATGGCATTATTTTTTGTCTGTCCGTATCATATTCTCCAAAGGAATGATCTCCACAGCGTTGTAATAAATTATGCTACTTTTAGTCTGGAAATAATTTTGTATGGTGCTTGAGGCTGCAGTTTCCAAAATAATAAATACATATTTCTGACTGTCCATGACTATATCTTAAAAACAAGACGCTTTCAATCTGATGCCATAACATAATTCAGTTAGTTTGTTGTTATTCGTGCGATTGTTACCTTGCTCAGAAAATATATTTACATCGTGCACAATTAGCATATGATTACATGTAGTTATATCTCTGTAGCCCCACTGTCTGTCTTGTTACACTTGTGGTGTCTTCCTTCAACTTGTTGCAGAATGCGCTGCTCTGTGTCCCGTTTACGGTGGATGGTAAGTGCACCTAGAGCATCGCACTTGGTATTGTGTTGTTTCGTCTGTCCTGCCCATTCGTCTGTCTTCCACAAGAGGGGTTAACATAGGGCTTTGCCCTTCTCCCCAATTGTATTCGGTCGGATAAAATATGTTTAAATCAGAATGATACCACCACAAGTTAAAGTTCAAAATTTGAAATGTTTACAATGCACGTCCAAACCTTTTTGAAGTTGGTATAAATTCGTGTACCAAACGGAAAATTTCTTCGTTTTGTGTGTCAGAGATATGCCCGGGATTTCCACATAGTAGAGTTTTTACACTAGACCTGGAGGCCACTAGGATCTCTCTGAATAAGCGGTCTCGAATATTTTTGTAATTTTCACAATCCAATAGAAAATGCTTTGTTGTTTCTGAACCTAGACCACAAGAATATGTCGGATCGCTAACTAAATTGTTTAAAAAGATGATGGTTGAGGGCACAGGCGCTCGTAACATTCAGTCAGTCAAGCTTTCGTTCTAATATACGTGTGTGTGGGGGGGGGGGGGGGGAGGGGGTAGAGAGGATGGACCCGGAACATCTATGGCTATGCGCTCAGTGACCCACACAGGGCCACATCTGCAATAAAATATTGTGTATTCATCTGTGCAGTCAATTATTTGTGCTAATAAGATGGTGGCGGATGGGCCTAAAACCACAACGTCGTCACATGGAGCTCCTGTGTACAGTGTAGGAGCTCCATGTGACGACGTTGTGGTTTTAGGCCCATCCGCCACCATCTTATTAGCACAAATAATTGACTGCATAGATGAATACACAATATTTTATTGCAGATGTGGCCCTGTGTGGGTCATTGAGCGCATAGCCATAGATGTTTCGGGTCCATCCTCTCTACTCCCCCCTGCCCTCCCCCCCCCCCCACGTAAGCGAAAGCTTGACTGACTGAACGTTACGAGCGCCTGTGGTTGAGGGCGCTGCACTCCATGCGTCGTCTTGCATGCAGTACTTGCCCTGATCGACTGCCGCAGTAGTAGTAACTTGGAACGGTAGTTTGAGATGCCAGTTTTCTTTTAAAAGATAGTAAGGATTCTGTATTTCTTATCTGGGCATCTAAGTTGTTCCACAGTTGACGGAAAAATGAATATTCTCGCAAAGTGTTATTGCATGGTGTTGGTTGGATAGTATTCTGATATCGAAAATCATAATTAGTTTTACGGGTTTCAGGTAATCTGTCAAAAAAATACTGATGTGCATACCCATTTACAATTTTATACATCATAATCAATTTATGGTTTTCCCTTCTTGCTTTTAGCTCTTCCCAACCAACATCTTTATACAGTCGCGGTATGGATACATGTCTCGTTGCCCCAGTTACTACTCTTGCGGCAGCTACCTGCACCTTTTCCAATTATTCAGCGCAGGTGGCAGTGCAGTTGCTCCAGAGAACATCCGTGTATTCCAAACAAGGTCTAATGTAGGAAAAACTTTTCTAAGGATCGCCTGTCCAGAGAGTAGGAAACTTTACGGATGCAGTCGACCCTTTTCATATCGTTTATATAAATCATTTCTGTGTGATTGTTCCATGTTCCACGTTCATTGAATTTTATTCCTATATGTCTATGTGTTTTTGTCGCAGTGACTTGTCTGCCATTGATATAAAGCGGAAAATTTTGTGAATTTCGATTACTAATACGTAAATTGTATGTCTTTGATTCGTTTAAGGTAATAAACCACTGTTCTGCCCAAAGCGCAATAGCTGACAGGTCTCCGTTTAATTGTATAGACATCGTCTTCTGAATCACTTATTACAAACAAAGACGTGTCATCTGCAATTAGTCTAATATTAGATTCAATAACTTCAACAATATCGTTAATAAAAATTAAAAACAAAAGGGGTCCGAGTATGGTGCCTTGAGGAACGCCTGCCTCCGTATGCCTCCATTCTGAGCAGTTTCCGGTTATTACTATTCTCTGTTTTCTGTCAGACAGATAACTTTTAAACCATTCAAGTAAAGGGCCGGTGACACCTATACATTCTAATTTATATAGTGGTCCTTTATGCCAAACACGGTCAAAAGCACGGCTTACATCAAGAAATAAAGAATTTATTTCTTTACTCTGATCTAGGGCTTCAGCAATAATGTCATAAATTTCAAGAAGTTGGCACACTGTTGTATCACGCGGTGTGCGGGGCGGTGTGTAAGCCGATTGCCAACGTACCAAGATATCATTGTCTTTGCAATAGTTGAATAGGGTTTTTAAATATGCATCTTTCTAATACTTTGCCAGCACAACTCAAAAGTGAAATTGGCCTAACATTTTCTCTAAACTGTTTTTTTGTTTGTTTTTGTTGTTTTTTTTGTGAACAGGGATGACGTTTGCGTCTTTCCATTGATTCGGAAAAACACATTCAGTGATATACTTTTTAAATATTAAGGACAGCGGGCAGGCAACGGGCTCGGCCGTTCTCTTCAACAGCTTACAGCTTATTTGATCTGGCCCTGATGCTTTATTTACGTCAAGAGACTTTAAGACATCGAGAACAGTATAGTCTCATGTATAATAACGTCATTAAGACGAGATTGTGTGGAATATTTAACCTCAGGGATCGGGTCTAGATCTGTACCGCTTCTGCATTGTTCTACAAAAAAAGTATTAAAAGTTTCTGCTTTGTCTATGCTATTTGTTACAATTTTGCCGCTACCATCAATCAAGGGGGGGGGGGGCAGGGGTAAGTACAAGACCGACCACCGTGCTCGTTTTGAAGTTGTTTAAAAATGTTCCCAATAATGTTCAAGAACAACCACGGGCCCATGATCCACCATGAAACAGACATAAGCCAAATGTGTCCGTTTGGCCTTCCAAGGTCACTAAAAATCAAAATCAACACATCATATGTACATTTCTAGTAGTGTTTAGCAGTGGCCATGGGCCTAAGACCCACACTTACCAAGATATAAGCCAGTATATAAGACTTGTGGAGTCAGGAGGAAAAAAGGCTTGAACTCTACTAAACATTCACTGTCAAAAGATACATAGTTTAGCCTGGTCACCCCTTCACACATCTGATGAATATTAGCCCGAGCAACATCTCTGTGCCTTACAACAAAGCGTTCCATACACTGGTTTTTTCAAAATGTCGTGACTGATGCACTGTGTTGCTGCAGTATACTAGTATCGTGACAACACTTCCCGACACATGGTTCAAAAGTTTGATATTCCATAAATTCGTGAAATAGTAACATATACTTATCATTTTTGCAAACTATCATTATCTGTATTTTAGTCATATAATAGTACGCTAACATTTTGTACGAGTCTGTTAATCCATATATATATATATATATGTGTATATATATGTATATATATGTGTATATATATGTGTATATATATATGTGTATATATATATAATATATATATATATATATATATATATATATATATATATATATATATATATATATATATATAAAATACAAGTAAACTAGTGTGTTCGGAGTGGAAACCTATGGGTGCCTGCCCTAGGTATTCCGCAACCCTGGCCAGTCCGAGTGCTTGGATCATGTGTACGGGCAGTATGGAAAGCCAGCACCCCAGCCACGCCCAACCCTTGGGTGCGAGCGGACGGACCATAAGCCAGGAGTGCCAGCTTATTAAGGCACCGGTGCCTCCATTGGCTTCCCGAGCTTCTGGATCCGAGAGCGTGGGTGGTGAGCAAAGGCATAGGAGACCAAGAAGAAAGACACCTAGACCTGTGAGGGAGCCTTCCACTGTCAGTGGGCCTTGGGCCCTGAGGTGTCGACACCCTCATTCCAGGCGGAGCCCCCTGTTATTCCGCTCATCCCCACATTTGAGCAGGGTACCTTGGATTACTCGAGTGGTTGGCAGATCATGAGCTCCATGAGGACCAGCGGTTACGTGAGGAAGCTCGGTCTTCTTCTGCATTGGTCACTGCTATGTCACCCAATCTGAGCAGACTCATGCGGCGGAGCAGCTTGCTGCCTCTGCTTTGAGTCAGCTGGGACCTCAGGTCCGGGAGTACTCTGAACTCCCTCCAGACCCCTCATACCCACAAATTGCTTAGTTGGCGGCAGCTGAGTTCCAGGATAGTGGCTCTGGTAGGCCCTCAGCCAGATCCCTCTGGATCTCCCTTGCCTTCCGTCTCTGTCCCCTCGTGGGAGGAGCAAGTGTAGGCGACGTCTGTGGCGGTGACTACTTCTGAGAAGGTGTTCCCTGCCCCTATGCCTGACGTGGTGACAATTCCCTGCTGTCACAGGCAGCTGCTCCATCGCCCTCGGACAATACATTGTTCAAAGAGACCCTGGATTCGCACTCCCCTCATGAGTCCGTAGTCTTGGGACCTGGATACAGAAGTGGGGGATGAGCTGCTGTTGCCGGATTTGTCCAATATCCAATCTAGAACTTGATCGAAGGCTCTTCATTCATGCCGTTCATGCTCTGACAGGAACTGAGAACGGTGGGCTCTACAGAGGCTTCGGCCCCTGCTGCCATGGACATGGCACCTGCACCTGCTAAGGGCTTTGACCATGTCAGAACTCTTATTCAGAGCCTGGTTGGTGACCAAGTTATGGTCCTGCCAGTGGATGAGAGGTTGGGTGTCATGCCGGGGCTTGTCTCTGGAGGGCAAGTGTCAACATATGCCCATACCTTTTTTGCCCTTTGTGGCTGAGTTCTATGACCAGTTCACGGCCAAGACTCATGGCATACGGGTTCCCATTGAGATGCCGATGTCATGGCTAGCTGAGGCATGGGCGACTTCTCCCTAAGCCGGATGTCCAGGGGAGCTGGTACTCTGTGCCAGGGCAGAACTTTGTGTCCAGTTCACTGCTGGTGGACTTAGACTGAGAAGAGTTTGGTGTTCGGCAGCCAAGAACCATTTAAGCATCCGCAGAGGTCTTCAAGCTATAATTGGAGGAAGATGCCCAAGGCTCTGTCTATGCAGTATCCTAATTTGATGTATTGTTAGCTGCTTTTTAATTTTCCTTGAGGGCCTCAAGGGCTCTGTTTAGATCACGGAGGCCATGCGAGACTGGTTAAACCAGGCGACACTCCTCCACTCCAGGGTCAAAAGCTCCCTGACCTGATCTTTCGGAGAGCCTGCACAGGCCCTTCTTCCATTGAACTCTGTTTGAATGAGAAATGGTGGGAGTGGCCCACAGAGTGCAGGACCTTTGGGACCACTTGCAGACCAGCCATGCTCCAAGGTGCTGACTGATTCTGCTCAGTCCTTGTCGCTCCTGTTCCCGAAAGCGTGGTAGATCCAAGACCCTGTCTACCCATAAGCACAAGCCTTCCGGCAGAAGGAAGCAGTCGGGAAAGCCTCAGCGTTCCTGACTCCCGGATCCCAGAAGATGTCTCAGAATTGCCAACTCCCACCGTGTTAGACTGCTCCAGCACCTGGTCAGCAGTTGCCTCACTGTGTATCGCTTGCAATGGGAGTCTATCACAGACAATATATTCATCCTGAACATCCTGGGACACGGTTACTTGCTGATTTCGGCAAAGCCAGCCCTCCGTTAAATTTAAAATTATGGTGGTTGGCTCCAACACGCTCAGATGCTTCGTAGCAAGCGTGTCACATAGGGGGTAGAGTGCCAAGGTTTTCCCGGCTTCTACATCCTACTCTTCCTGGGCCCCAAGTGGCATGCAGGATGGAGCCCAGTCATAGACCTGTCGACGCTGACCACCTATCTGGAAGTCCCGTCCTTTCGGATGGAGACACCCCAGTCAATGGCAACAGCCTTACTGCCCCTGGAGTGGACGACGTCCCTGGATCTCAAGGACGCATTCTTCCATGTGCCAATTGTGGAGACTCCAACGAAGTATCTGCAGTTAACATTTGCGGGCCAAATATACCAGTTTCATGGTGCTTCCGTTCAGTCTTGCCATGGCACCGCTGGTGTTTACCAGGTTTGCACAGACAGTTGCTGCTTACATTCACCGCTCAGCCGTTCACATTTATGTATACCTGGATGATTGGTTTATCCGCACACTTGGGTGCCTAGATTCACAGCATACAGACCATTCCGGAACTCTGCCAAAGCTTGGGCCTGATAATGAACCCAAGTCCAGTCTTTAGCCAGAGCAGTGCAACAATGGCTCACTCTGCTGAGCTCCCTGTCCTCAATGGACTCCCAGGTCTCATTAGGCCGGCTCCTTTGTCGTCCCTTGCAGCTCACGCTGCAGGGCAGATGGATGAGAGACCAGGGCTATCACACCCAGGTACTGATCCTCATCGAGGATCAGTCACACCTTTGGTGGTGGATCGTCAGGGAGAACATCATGAGAAGACAGATGCTGGAGCTTTATCATGCCCCACTCACCATTTACAGGGACTCTTCTTTGTCCAGGTGGGGAGCCCATGTGGAGAGTTAGACAGTGTCGGGCCCTTGGCCGGCATCATTTCCAGCTCACCACATAAACTGGTTGGAACTGGAGGCAATACGCCTGGTGCTCCACCACTTCCGAGACCTGGTGGAGCACAAACATGTCCTCATGATGTGTGACAACAGGACTGCAGTAGCCTATCTCAACAGGCAAGGTGGGACCTAGTCCTGGAAGCTGACGGAGTTGACCGGATGCATTATCGGATGGTGTTACGACCACGACATCTGCACGCACAGGAGGCACATACCGGGACATGTGAATGTCCCGGCCGATCAACTCTTGAGGTGAGGTCAGCCATTAGGGAGGGAGTGGTCACTCCACTGCAGGGTCATTCTGGTCATGTGAGCATGTTGGGGGACTCCACATGTGGATCTCTCTGCAACTCGTGAAAACTGCCGGTGTACATCTTGCCTGTCCCAGACCCCCAAGCCCTAGCAGTGGATGTTCTAGCCATGGACTGGAGCAACCTGTGGCCGCACACCTTTCCCCTTGCCAGAGCTTTCTGAGGATACTGCGCAATGGTCTGTTTCTGTCTCACGATTGCAATCTGATCCTGGTCGCCCCTGGCAGCCCTGCAGTGTTTGCTTGGTAGACCTGCTGGAACTTAGCATTGAGCCTCCGCTAGGATATCAGCATGGCCAAAACTTCTGGTTCATCATGGAACCCTCAAGTGCTCAAGCTCCATGCTTGGTGGTTATTTCACAGCACATCCACGACAGACGCTTCTCAGAGTCGGTCTCAGCTAGAATTGCCAGATGGGGGCTTCGTCTTGTTCTCTAGTTGTTTACTTGGTTCAATGGAAGGTGTTTTCCGACTGGTGCACCAGTAGGCGAATTCACCCTTGGGCTCCATGTATTGCGGACATTGCTGACTTCCAGTGATATCAGTGTGAAGTTTTAGGCAACAGCTGGACAACAGTGGAGGGGTTTTGATCAGCTATATCCTGAACCCTTGCAAACTACTTAGATGTGCACAGCGGTAGCAATCCTTATCAGTCTGCGCTCATTGCATCCATCTGCAACAACGTGCCAGCAACACGGCAGGTCCTGCCCAGGTGAGATCTACCACTGGTTTTAATCATGCTGCAGAAGTGGCCCTTTGAGTACCCTGACGACCCCAAGCAGGTTTCCCTCAAATACTGGACATGGAAAACTTGTTTTCTATTAACACTTGCTTCGGGGGCTAGGGGAAGTGAGATCCATGCTCCAGCTCATGACGGTCTCCAATGGTCACCTGACCGCTCCCAGGTGACCCTGAGGCCTTAATTGGGCTTCCCTGCAAAGAACCAAATGGCTCAAAATCTGGCTACGGCCTTTAAGGGTTTTACCTTCTGTAAAATAGATGCCACTATTCCTCTCGAGGAGAGAGCCCTGTACCCAGTGAGAGCTCTTTGCTGGTACCTTTCTCACATGGCAGACTCACAGGATGGAGGTCCGCCCTCCTTCTACTACTGAGTAACCCACAAAAGGAGCAAGTTTGCAGAAACATGATTTCGTGGATTAATCAGATAATTATCCTTAAGACCTATGAGACCTTACTAGAAAGGCTGGAGGCCTTACAGCTGGTCTCTTTCAGAGCTCACGAGGTTCAAGCCTTCAATGCCTCCTGGCACACCCTGCAGAACATTGTGGTTGTCGATATTCTGTGGGCACACCATTGGCGATTGTCCACGACTTTTGCCGAGCACTACTTGCATGACACGAGAGTGCTCGAGGATGGCATATATGCCTTTGCAGGCACAATGAGCTCCTTTTCTCAGGTTCTGATACTTGTTCCTTAGGCCTTCCAGATCCCATCAGAGCTGCCACCATGTTTCAGCATGTGGCACTCTCTTGGTTGAATCCAATGCAGGCCTATATGTCGGCATATTTCTTAGCGGGCCTTTTAGGGCTTCGTGCATGGTAGACCTAATCTTGAACAGTATCAGGCAAATTGTTCAGATGCCCCGGCCTGTTGCTGGTTTGACATGGGAATCATATACTGCTCCCGGGTGCCTGCTAGTTTCGTGACTAGGGCCTGTTAGATCTTCAGGCCCATGGAGCTGAAACCGATAACGTCTACCCATGAGGCAGACAGTTGTCATATGTTGGCACTTGAGCGGGGGGGGGGGGGTTCAGTGTAGTCCTATGGGGGTCTGTAAGGAGGGTTTCTGGTTTAGGCCAGATTCTGCTGGTTTTTTTTGTTTTTTTTTTGCTTTTTGTTTTTTTGTTTTTTTTGTTTTTGGTTTGTTTTTTGTTGTTGGTCGTGGTGAACAAAAAGTCGTCACGATCGTTTACGTTGTGGGGTAGAAAGACAAGCACTCCAAAGCAAAGCTGGTTTTAGGTCTGGCAAATTTACAGCAGATCTACAGTATATCATTCACTAACTTTTCACGCAATGGCCCATAACTATTTACCAAAAGGCCGAGTGGCAATTTTTGCACAACTTCTGTCGACCTTTATAAAGCAGTTGCTACTGTTGCTCACGAGTATGTATGACACAGAAGGATCGAGTTCATTGGAAAGTTTTAAAGGCTCTTCACCTTATGCATAACAATATTAAGGCTTGTGTAAGTACATCACGTGATTTCATAGACTTATTTTACTGCCGTACGGGCGCAAATCACGGCTGTGCATGTTTGGTCCTTCATGTCTGTCTTGAATTTCACAAGAAAAAGAATTGAGGCTTTGTACCCTGTGTCATGCGAACAAAATTGAAGACGTAGTAAATATGTTTGTCGTGAATTCATAAGGAAATGAATTGAGGCTTTGTACCCTGTGTGATGCAAACAAAGTTGAAGATGAAGTCTACTTCATGATTGAGTGTGACCCATATCATAATGAAAGACTAATGCTCTTCCAAACAGTGTCTGAGGACTGCCCAAATTTTGCTGCTCTTGGTAAATAATAGAAATTAAGTTTTCTCGTGACATCAGAAGGTAATATAATTAAAAAAATGTTACACAGCTTTACAGAAGCGAAAATTATCCCACGGTTTATAACTTTAAGTAAAAAGGTGTAGAACATACTGCATAATTAAAAGCTATGACATGACATGAGTACCCCCAACATATATTCCTATTTATTTTGTGATAATATGTGCCTATTTATTTAGTTACTTATTTATTCATTCATTCATCTATTTGTGAAGTACAAGGGTTTATACATTTCTGAGGCGTCATAATTGATATTGGAACTTAACCATGTTACTGGTACACTTTTTCCTTCCTTTTTTTCCTTTATATGGTGCAGCAGAGGACTTTAACTCACAAGTTGTGTAGTGATCTGTAGAATAGTTCAGTTGTTCGTTTTTTTACCAATAGAGATCGTCGTATGTACTGTATTCATGATTACACTTTGTATGACCATGGAGCAATAAACAAGATGCTCCATGGTATGACATGTGACTATGTATGTTGCCCCACAGAGGCACTGTATACAATAAAGTTTCATTTGTTCAATAAGAAAGAGATGGGCAAAGCATATTTGTTCTCAAAGAATTCAAGACTTATTTTACTTACACTTGTGCAGATGATATTATAGACTTAAATATTACGAGTCGCCTTCAGAAACACATTAATATTCTTGATTTTGATTGGCTATGTGGGGAGATTAACCTGACCAATATATATATATATATATATATATATATATATATATATATATATATATATATATATATATATATATATATATATATATATGTGTGTGTATATATATATGTATATATATATATGTGTGTATGTATGTATGTGGGTATGTGTGTGTGTGTGTGTGGTGATCAAAAATGGTGAGGTTGTACATGAAACAAAAAGTTGTTTCTGAAGCAGGAGAAAATCGGTTTTGTGTCCATACATTTTGGGGTTATTCATTTGCAGAGGTAATAGACACGATTTCCTATTGCTTTTAGTAAACAAACGTCTGATTTTCCCCAAGGTTTATCTGATGGTACAATTTCACAGGAATGTGAACAATCTCTTTTGTAAAATTAAATTCTAGATCATCAGTTGTTAAGTGTAAAACTCTTCAAATGGAACATCATAAGTATCTAAACCAGTGTTACAGTGTGTATGTGTGTGTTGATCAAAAATGGTGAGGTTCTACATGAAACAAAAAGTTGTTTCTGAAGCAGGTGAAAATCGGTTTTGTGTCCATACATTTTGGGGTTATTCATTTGCAGAGGTAATAGACACAATTTCCTATTGCTTTTAGTAAACAAACGTCTGATTTTCCCCAAGGTGTTGATGGAGCTGGAACATGTGGGATGATGAAATAGGGCTACACATGTATGTCATTTAAAATTCGTACTTGTTGCGAATTTTCTGGTAGCGGTTAATGGACTTCACAATACAAAATTGAGATGAATCTGTTCCAGTAAGCAAGATATGTGTTATAAGGAATTAATGCGCGTCTAAACGCCTTCTAAAATCAATCAGAAGTATATCTCAGTCTTCCTGACATTAAGAGAACTTGTAAGTTAAATCGGAAGTCAAAACGTAATTCTTTACTCCTTAAGGAAATAGAAAGTATTCATTTTGGTGCTTTTAAGGCTGCGACACATTTACCGAATTTCACCAGTTACGTGTATTGCATTCGTATTGTATTGTGTTTCAGTTACGTGTATCGCATTGTTTTTGTGTATATTGTATTGACATGTTGTATTGTATCGTATTGTTTGTGTGTGTGTGTGTGTATTGACAGACAAATTACTATGTATCGTGTGAAATGGTGTAGTCGTAATAAACTCATTCATTCATTCACCAAGTAATGTCACCCACTAATACTAAATTTCAGGCAGTGCTTAACAAAAGAAGCCAACATCTATAAAATGTATTTTGATGAAATTAAAGTTTGTTACAAATACATGTATAGTAATTCAATATATAATGAATCTCTAGCTGAATAGTCGTTGATACAATTTTATGTAGTTTCCAAAACCTCATAGACTATATATTGACTTTCACTCATTATTGTCGAGATTTCATCTAAAAGTTTGATTACGTCATATCTGATTCACTTTTTAGAAAATTAGTGATTGAGTCCACAAAGTATTATGTTTTCTTTTATCATGTCGATGAATCTAAAATGAAAGAAATTGATAAAAAGATTATAGTTCTATTAAATAGTTTGTAATAAAATTTAAAATTTAAGTTGTCATTTAAATATGTCACCAATTCTTAGCAGTTTTTAAACAGGTTCACTGCAAGCATTTTTAATTACTCAGTGTGACCATTCTAACATCTTTTCTACAACTTACTCAAGTGATTGATCTGATAGCCCCAGTTAAAATTGCTATAAAGTGTGGAAAAACAAGCGAGTTATAGACAGTGACCAGCATGTTAATAGGGAGAAAATGCTGAACTAATGTTTGATGTCAAATCAACCCCTTTTTATTTTTCTTTCTTTCTTTCTTTTTCTGCTTTTTTTGTTGCCAAAATAAGATGTCTGACCCGGTAAATTGAAACTATACACACAGTGCAAAGGTATGTTATCCATTGGTAAATCAGGCATACTTACCTTAATCGTTGTATGAGGAACAACATGAGCTTTGCTGTTTTTTAAGTTTAAGGATAATCTATTTCTAAACATTCATCTTAGTAACGAGTTGTTAGGTATATTAATATCATTCATTCTTTTGTGACTTCTTAAAAGTGTTTCATGTACTGGATAAAGCTGTATATCATCGGCATAGATTGCTGGCATGAAATTATCGTATGCAAAGGATAAGTCATGAATATATATTATGAAAGTTGCAGGTCCAAATATGGCTCCTTTGTTGACTCTTGTGCCAATGTCTTCAGTTTCAGTATCAATATTATAAGAATTCAACATATTGTTTTCAATTGTATAAATAGCCTTGAAATAGAGTACATTATCAGTCATATCATGATACTTTAATTTGTCCAGAAGAATTTTATAATCTAAATTACCAAACACAAGGATGGGTCCTTTGGGCCCTGTGGTAATGTCTTCAGTTTTAGATCAGCATTATAAAATTAAATATATTGTTTTCGATTAGATGGACAATTTTGAGATACAGTTATTCATCGGTGATACCATAATATTTCAATTTGTCTTAAATAATTTTGTGATCTAAATTATCAAGTGCCTTTACGAGTCCAAATAAATAAACATCTTAATTGCACAAACTTTATCACAGATAAGATACATTATATTCACGTCATTATGACCCCACAGGCAGCTAGAGATCACAAGATCTGAGGATGGAAGTGACTGTCTATATATGTAAAGGTCCTGAAGATGTTAATGTCCCTAATTATCGTAATTTCAAACAGGGTTGCATCATTTATGTATCCATCAGGTGCCTAATCTTCTTAAAGATATAGGTCGAAGTTGGTCTGACATTTGTCAATTATAGTTTTGTATTCAACACATTAATGTGTATATATTCATTATTAAAACATTTCTGAATGCTGCAAGTGTAGTTCAGTATCTATTGGATGCGCCTTTATTACGTAATTTACGAACATGCAAATTGCCTTTAGATAAAGCCTCATCTATGATAGATTTGAAGACATTCAAGATTTTGATTTTAAAATGACCCGAATTCGCATAGTTCTAATACAATTATCAACTTTGTGACCCTTACCATATACTTTTCGATTAATCAAATGCTAACTTGCCCAAAACATACAGAAAGAAGTTGCAATGCCATCGATATCTAGGGTAGTTTTGAAGATATTCAACATGTCGACTTTTTAATGTCCCGAATTTGAATCACTTTAAATGTAACTTTTCTGCCACGTTTATTGGATGTGCATACCTCACAAACATAGAGTTGAAGTTCGAATGAAACCTCCATCTATAATAAACTTGAAAATACCTATCATTTACAGTTTGAAATGTCCATAATAAGTACAATTTAAATTATGACTTAGATCACATATTTGTGATATAATTATGCAGGTTTGATGAGCATTCATGTGAATCTTGGAATTTCGGATCTACAACCTTGCTTGGTCCAATATGTACAATTTTGAAAACCATGACTGTTTCATGCTATAACGCACAATTTCATCTATTGGGCTACCATCACGCCACACTTGGAGGTCCTGTGTATTGTGGTGTCAAAGAAAGAAAGAAATGAATGAATGAATGAAGGAAGGAAGGAAGGAAGGAAGGAAGGAAGGAAGGAAGGAAGGAAGGAAAAAAGAAAGAAAGTGTTTTGCACTTATACGTATTCTTATCTGGTAAAACAAGAGATGACTTTGATGGTGTAGATTATTTCATCACTCACAATATCTGAAAAATTGTAGCCTGGTAAAACCATGTCCAACTAATAAGCTTGAGCACACTTGCATACTAGTAAGTAATGCCACAAGTGACACCTCGTGGTTATGGCTGAAGTGGCAACCTGGAGTAGTGCTCTTCAGCAAATGGAACACGGTATCAATAATGCCTGCATGTGTTGTATAAGCCAAGAACAGAAGTTCATGTATCTACTGACCAGTAACGGAGAAACCATACGGTAGGGCCTACGGCCAGTACGGGGTTGGGAGTTTGCCTAACTTTGGTTTTAAATTAAAAGATTTAAAAGTCAACTGCAATACTGCACCCATGTGAACAAGTGACTGGCCACACTGAGAAGCCGGGTAGGACTACATCATTGGTATGGTTGGTGGACACTCTCTCAGCCTGGCCTGGCACTGCCTAGTAGCCCCAGAGGTGAACAAACCAAAGTATATGACGTAAGCTTTTGGAGGAGAATACCATGAATTGTACATTATGTGGATTTTTTTATATTATTATTATCTGTGATTATGCATTTTACACGCACTTTATATGCACTCGTGGACATGTGCATTCATCATTCCATGTGGGTACCGTACTTTTTCTTGATGGATTGTTTCACCTGGCCCCAAGAGGGCTAAAGTACTTGTAGCTTTGGCGTTTTGGGATCATAAAATTTTTAACACGAGATGGCGCATAATGACTAACAGCCAAAGCGAGGCTCAACGCAAGCCCAACGCTCTCAAATGCCGCCATAGCTCCACATGGAAAGACGTTAGCGAAACTGAGGAAGGTCTTTGTCATTTTAGAACCTCATTTTAGGAAATTGGATATCGTGTATTTCTTCTTGCCAGCAAGTAGATCCTTAGATATGGCAAACAGAGATTCAATGCTGGATTCGTCTTATGACCAAGAGAATATTCTGTTCGGTTTCCCATTGAGCCCAGGTTCGCCTTCAGACAGTGGGGGAAGCATGGACAATCTGGATATGGATATTTTCCCAGACCTTGCGGAGCTTGAGAGGAACGTCACAGTGGCTGCAGGATCCTGTACAAAGGATCCAAAGAAGAGATATACCGGTGAACCAAGAACCATTGGTGCTGAAGCTTCGCAAGACCAAGAACTGGTGGATTATTTGACAGGAAAATACGAGTCACGTGATACAGATGCCGTCGCAGATGGTGAGTCACGCAGCCGTCCTGGACCGGGTTTGGGACAAACTGGGCATGCAGACAAAGCGGGAAGTGTGGTCAAGGGGTTAAACAGCGGTACCCTGTTAAAGTTTGTGAAAACAGATGCTGGTGGTCCGCCAGTTTTGGTTAAAGTCGCGTCATTGACAATTCCTCCATCAGGACAGTTAACAGTGCTCACCAGTAAAGCTCCAGCTGATTCTTCAAATACAGTGCGTGGAAGTGAAATGCAGGCAAGTTGTGGTTCTTCTGAGCACCCTAGCTTGTCAAAGAACGCTGTAGCAGCACGTGAGAACAGAAAGAGAAAGAAACAATATATTGAAATGTTGGAGAAGCAGACCCGGCAATTTCAGGAAGAAAATCATTCCTTGAAAGAACATGTTGCTGGACTAACAACAAATGTAAAAAATCTTGAAACCGAGGTGGCATATTTGAAGGAAGTGTTAGCAAACCAAAGCACACTGTCAGCACTTATAGGGAACATTCAGAATACACCTGGGGTACAGTTCACTACATCTCTACCAATGCAAGAACATAAAGAAAATAAAAAGAAGCAGTTTGACCATACGTTAGAAAATGTAAAACCAACGGAAACCAATGATGGACGTTTATGTGCCAAATCTGCTTCAAAATCTGATGAAATGAAGAGATCAGAAAAAAAGAAAACTGAAGTGAATATCTCAAATGCAATGTGCACAAGAGCAAAGGGGAAACGACTAAAGCTGGACTTGCAAAAGGACCACTCTTACTGTGAATCAAAAGTTACTTTCACCTCTGTTGATTCAAGAAACTCGTGTGCAACAGAGTCTAGTGGTGGTGGGGGTGTCTGCTTGCATGTATCAGATGGCTGTGTTTCACTTGAATTCTGTGCAGATTGCAGCGCCAAGGCTTCCAGTGCAAAGAAGAAAACAAGGAAGTAAAGCACGCTGTCCAAACAATTCACAGTTCTTCATGTGAAGTTAAATTATATGATTTTGAAGACTGTTTTTTATGTATAAAAAGACTGACTTTATATTTGTGCAAAATGGCTTCTGCTACTAGATGTATTATTTTCAGACTAATCTTCCACCCTTATCTGCATTGGTTATTGCTAATTTTGACAATTAATTGCTTAGACAGGTTGTACTTCAGAGTTGTTTAATAGCTGTAAAAGTACTCTGTTGAATTGTTGATCTATGCATATCATCTTTTGCACCAGCTCTGGTTCTGAAAAAATTGTATCTATCTTGCAGAAAAAAATATTGGAGGGACTATAGATGCAGAAGCAGTGGATGGCATCAATGCAGTCATTGAGCACTTGTTGCTTCATGGTGGAGTATAATGCATAACAATGGTCTGTTTCCATCTATTGATAAAAGTTGTTCCTTTCCAGCAAATATACATGAACATGGCACAAGCAGAATAAAAGTAAACCTCATCCCTTTTTATTTATCTATTTATTCACAAAGCAGGTTAACTGTTACAACACTGATAAATTTTACTATAAACCTAACTGTTTAGTGCCCAGTTAATTGTGTTTCTTGCTTACTTCTCAGTTGATATGAAAAAAAATGAAGGCTATAATGTGCAATGGAAAACCAGCAATTTTGACCTTTTGCATGGTATGTGACATTTTTACTGACTGTTTAAATGCTTATATGGTGTGAAGCTTTAGACACATTCATAGTTGAGGTGTTTGTGACTTTATGATTGATATGTTGGATTGTGCCATGTTGATGTTCATTTCGTTGGGATCCTGCATACGGAGACACCAAACACTTGCTCATAAAATTTGTTTCATTGGCACAAGTAAACTGAAGTGCAACAGCTGTCTCTGTATTGAGTCTTTGAACACCCTGCATTGTTCATTCCACCTTGAGAAAAAAATTAGACTTGTTTTGCAGACGATCAAGGTTTACAGCATGGCTGTTGGATATCTGTTTTTATACTGTTTTGTTGTCAGAAGTAATATTTTTCTTTGTACTCGTTTTTTTTTCTTCCAAAATTTGACCAATACAAGAGGGACAGTTGTACTTAGTAATAGCTTGCACATAAGATGATGATTGTTTCGTGTTGGGCAGCTTAAAAAAAAAACAAAAACAAATTTTCTTATCTGTGTATTCAGAACTATATATAATGTAGGCTCCTTTTTGCTGTTGGACTTCCATGTTTAAGAAAAAGAAATTAGCACAACTTTTTAGTGCATTATAAAGGCTGGGTGTGGGTAGTGACAATTCAAATGTGAGAGGAAAAACAACAGGAAACATGAATTTTATGTACATGCTTGTAAAAGCTTTCATGATGTGTGGGCTGGGATCATTGTTAAATGTAAGGTCAAAATAATTGGGCAGCTTTGTACTGTTCTAAACTTAAATTGTGTTGGAAATAGAAGAGTGAAAAGAAGATACTTGAAATTCTGTAAAGCAGTTAGTTCAATCATATTTTGTTTAAAAAAAGTGGTTTCCAGCAAGTACAGTGTATCATGTTTATACATGATTCCTTACTCAATTTGACTAAGGCTTTTTAGTGCAATTAAAACTACTATGAGCAGCATTAGAATTAAAGCTGTGCTGCTTGTCCATATCAAGTAAATTTACTTCAGGACAAGTAATTTTCCATCTGATCATATTTTTGCTGCCTTTTGGACAAGTTTTTTTTTCCTTCAGTACTTTGTTTCCTGCACTGCTAGCCTCATGACCCGCAGCCCACACATAGCCACATATTCACCTGCTGACTTGTGTATTAATTGCATATTTATTTTCTCTTTCAGGGGGACACTAAACTTGAGAAGCGTAACTTAGTTTAGGGTGTTCGGATATGAAATGGTAAGGTATCCACTTTTTGTTTGTTTCTTTCTAATCGACGTGTTGTTACATGTCCAATTATTTTTTCACATTTGAGTATAGGACTGATACAAAAAAAAAGTAAAATTAATATTCAGTAATTACTTGAAAGATGTAATTTTTCAACAATGAATGTATATCAAGAACACTGACTAGCAGTGCTGAGCATTCAAGTGTAAAAGGACATGCATGTTTTCATGGGCAAGTTTCCCTGTAGTTCAAATTGAACACATTATGACCAGTTTATGTGTTTTATGGGTACATCTGGCATGTGGTACATCACCCAGAAAAATGTCTTGTCATTGGCAGTACAGCTTTTGTGAAACAGGTTTTCTTTAAAAAAAAAGTTACAATCATAGCCATTTTTCGTGTGAATGATTCATATGGAAAAAAAAGACTTGCCATGACCACCTACGATTCTGTCAACCAACATGTACACCCTTGGAGGAAAAGATGGGTAGGATAGTGATTTTGAGGTACTGGAGCTGGTGAAGAAGTTGCTACTGCAACAAGTTTACAGAGTATTTTTATGAGAACAAGTGTTCTGGGCCTCGATGTTGGCTGAGATTTCATTTTTATTTTTTCTTATTTTGACATTACATATAATTATATGATAGCATGAAGGGCACTTATTTTAGTTGTGGAGAGTTCCATGCAGGTGTATGGTTGAAGTGAAGATAACCAGTATTGTATTACAATTTGCTAGGCAAAATGTAATCCATTACTTCTCATGCATTAATTGTATAGCACATTGACCCTGAAACCAATGCCAAACTGTCAGTTTGTGTTATTTTTTATTTCTATGGGAGAAGGTGTGAAAAAACCAAAATGTAAAGTCAAACCCGTATGTATCATTTTAAAGGTGTTCAGAATTACATTACCAATACAACTTATATTGGTAATGTAATTCCATACACCTTCAAAATGATACATCAGTGTTGCAAGTTACCTCTTTTTTTGTAAGAGGTAATTTGCAACACTGATATGATGTACATAAAATCTAGATACTTGTATTTTATATATGGATCAGTACAGCATAAACTTATGATATTAAAGCATCTTGCAGAGTTTTCTGGTGATAAGGAAAGCAATGAAATACAGAAGCAAAAGTTCAAAGAAATGGGTTTCAGTCCCACTGTTCTGAGGTACACAAACCTGCCTATGTGCTGTTATGCTCTTTATTTTTAATTGTTCACCTTAACTGTAGGTGAGCCTTCCTACATGTGATGCTTTTCGGATTTATTTACAAGAAGTACAGGGGTTTTGAAAAATCTGTTACATTGCACACCTTATCAGTGAACACACTGAGCATAAAAAGCGTGCTGTGCTGCTAGTTGTATTTGTGATAATACTGGCACTGAAAAGTTATTAATATGAAATTTGATGCAAATTAAAATGATTATAAAGTTTAACCTGATGATTGAAGCTGGGATAATTGGGTCAAAACTCAAAGTTTAAGCCTGTGTATTTGTACATTATCAGATCCTGAAATCTGTTTTGAAGTTTAGATCATATAATAGCTGTAAGCTTTGTTGCTTTCAAGCTGGGTGTGAGCGGAAGACCAAACAGACATGAGCAGGCTTAACTGTTTCGCCTGCACTTACACAATTCCAGACTTGTGCACAATGCTGCAATGTAAGTATCACATAATACTGTAAGTATGTGGAAACCTGTAAGTGTTATTAAATAATCTGGTGTTGCCAAAGTATGAATGCAAACAAAAAAGGTAAAAACTAAGGAACAGCCTGAAATGTTCAAATTGTTTGACTGATAATTATGTAAAATCTGAAGCTAATACGTGTTGGCAGTTGACAAAAAAGTATAAAATAACAAGAGACTTCAGTGGCCTTGCCAAGTTGATCACATTTCCACATGCATCAGCTTCTAAAGTGGCTTAAAATGATGAATTTGAATTTTAAATTGCTGTAATTAATGGATGAAACAACTAAGTGTCATGAAAAAAAAAAAATTACACATTGGTTGTTTCTCAAATTTGACTGGCTATTGTTGCTGACCATAAGAAGTCATGTCAACACTGAAAGTACTTTTTTCCTTTACAAGGCAAAAGATTATTTTATCCAAGGTGTAATATTAAAGGTTGACTCCAGTGAGTATAAAGAAATGGAAGATTTGGAGGTCCGAGGGAATGCACCTGACATAACCATATTTGATTGTATGCAGACAGGTACTGTCAAACCCTGCATATTTGATTTTTGTGTTAAATGTTGCATGTTCTAAGAATTAACTTTGCTTTGTACTTAGTCAACAGTAGATTACCAGCCAAGTGCTCACATTGGTTTGCACTCCTGGCTAACTTTCAAGATAAAAGGATTTCAACATAATAGAGTTCTTTGGTTTCCAATTTAAAGGACCATGTATACTTTTTATGAATACTACTGTCTTAATTACTACAATGACAGAAGTTTTTTGCTGTAAAAAAAATTATTCGTTTCCAGCATAGTCTTTTTAATCATAATAAATAGGTTGAAGATAACCTTAAAATTGCTTGTGTGAAATGGAATATGCGGTGGAAGGTTTATATTTAATTGGCATTGACATTTCACAGTGATGATGGTGTCATACGGTATACCATTCCTGGTATTTGATATCAACTATTATTGTAAAAATTAACTAATGACACATTGGGTAACTTTTGTTTTTTGGCTAGCAATTTATTAGTTTGATCAGAATTGGACAGTGGATAAAACAAGATATCAAAGGTTAAAAGACGTGATTTTTAGGGTCTGTTGCTTATTTGACAGTTCAGCTTTTTTCCCCATCTTACAGTGACTAAAGCTGGTCACTTGCTCCAAGCCCTTATGCTGGACTAAAATTATGATGAACCTTTATGTATTGACATGCAAAGGGTGTATTGTGTAAATTGTATTAGAACATTTGAAATGAAAGTGAAAATATCACGGCTATTAATCTTTAAGTGTTACAACTAGAATGAAATTAAAATAATTTTTAGGTATCTAATCTGTAGTTTTCGCTATTTATTTCTGTGTTGTGATCTTTATTTTCTTGGTGTCTTTTCCTGATTGTAATTGTAATAGTATAGAAGTACATATTAAAAGACTACAACATCAGTCTGATTTTTCTTTTGTCTGTTCACTGTAGCTTAGATAGTTTTCTCATTCTTTTTTTGACCATACATGTGCCTCTTCCAGCCAGCACATTGCATATGCATATTTGCAGCAATTAGAATGGCTCGCCACAGGGACTGATTTTAAGAAGATCATGTATGCAAATGAATTCAGTAATACCCCTGGAAATCATCTTGGGAAAATATACCATATAATTTGTGGACACCTGTGGCCAATCGGCATGGATGTTCATAGCCATTGGGGTTCATTCATATATATGGTAGATCCCTGAAATTTTTTCAAAAGTAAACCACATGACTTGTGAGTTCCTGTGGCACTGGGTTTGTTAATTGTGAACAACACAATCATTTGACTACAGTGTTCTTGGCAGATAAATTCCATGTTGAGTGATATATTACATCATTTAATCTGCCTACAAATATGTTTGCCCATTCAGGAAATGCCTAATTACTCAGCTTACAAGCCATAAACTGTTCTCCTATCATGAAATTTCAGGCTAACATAGAACCTTTCAGTCGTAACCATGTATGACCACAGGTGATCAAAGTGCATGTACTGTCACTGCAATATTAGTAGCTTTACTATGCACAGGGCTAGTATGACCCCAATCCGAACTGAACCAACATGAATTATGGCTTATTAAGATTTCTCTTGCATAATACATCACAAACGTAAGTTGAGTGTGCTTCTCGGTTATTTATTGCCGTCTAAAATGAGTGGTGGACACTAGTGGTTTTTCAGACCCTTTCTTTGTATCCTTTATAAAACAAAAAAAAGGTAGTGAATATTATAAGAACAAATGAGGGTGTGGTCATAGTGTCAAGATAGAACAAGCCAGGCCGTGAAGCATCCTATCAAAAAACACACTGGCGGGCACCACCAACCACCCGAAACACACAGGTACACTCTGATAAATCGTTGCAGCTGGCTAACAGTGTCAGAGGACCATGAACTGCGCCAGCAGCTGTGGTTCAGAAGTCTTGGTGACATGCAACACAGGAACAAAGTCGAAATTCATGTTGCATCATACAGCCAAATGTAAGAAAACGGCAGTGAGTTTGCAAGCTTACCATCTACGTAAAAGATCAATTGTATCGCTGTTTTATGCAGTATAAGGGTCAAAATGTAAAAATCTTGCAAATACTATATCATCTTAAATTTTTTTGGTGGACCTGGAAATTAGGAATGATTGTGGGGGAGGCTAAAGTCTTGAGTTGCTAGTGATACAAGTGGGGCCACCTATAATTTGACGGAAATTATGAGCCAAATGTGTTTTAAGGTTGAAAATTCTACACGTGGAAAAGTAATAAGATTGGACTTGCCAAATTCATAGGATATAAAGACCATGTCCAATACCAGAATGATTTGTAATATCAGTGACCTTGGCCTATTTTTGTGAGGTCACCGTGTCTGAATTTGAAAGACTGGATTTTGTAATGATAGGGTGTACTTTGGACCTCAATGGCAAAGAAAATTTAGCCTCCAGATCAAAATTGCACTTGATTACATTGTACATAAAACTGTACTTGGTGACTTCCTTTTTGGGTGACCGTGACCTAGACCTAGTAATAGTAGAGTTGGTGGTTGTCCAAATTTATTGTTTTTCTTCAATAACTTGAAAAGTTATTACCTGATTCAAACAAATCATGTACTGAAAGCTGGATGTGGGGTGCACATTTGGACATATCATTTTTTATTTTGAGTTGAGGTCAAGGGCAAATGACCAGTTTAAATATAGGGTTCATGGCAAGAATGCTCTGCAGCCCACAATTTTTGAGTTAGGCGTGTATAACCATAAAAAGTTATAAAGTGTATGTAAATCTGGCAACATCAATATTGGTGGCCCCAGCTACAGTATTATGTAATATACAGGTCAAACAGCAAGAATTGGCTGACCACTCCAGCATCCTCAATTTTTGTTGGATCTTCATGAAATTAGTGGGATTGTAGAAAAAGTCAAAATCTGGGTTTGTTACCATACTAGTGGTGCCACATAATATAACAGAAATTATGAATTAAATGCCTCAAAAGATACAAAATTAACTGCAAAAATAACTGAATAAGATGAACCGAATTTATAGAATTTACATATCATGTCCAATGCAAATATATTATGTTAGGTCAGTGACCTAGATTTAATCTGTATGGTCACCCGACCCATTTATTTGCAAGAGGTAATTTCGTAATGGGAAGGTGTAGTTTGGACGTCAGTGGCAAGAATTTAGCCCTAGATCAAAACTGCACTGGAGTACATTGTATATAAAGCTGTACTTAGTGACCTTTGTTATTGGGCACCATGACTTGATGATTCTGTGCCCTTGACCAATTTTTTTAGGTCATTAAGCACTAAGAAGGACATTTGATTCAGCATATTGATAATTGTAGAATCTTTGCCAAATGTACCACAAATGTGTATCATGTGGAAGTTTGATATTGTATAATATGGCTTACCTTGATGGGTTTTTTTTTTCAAGTTCGTAGATTGAATAAATTCCAGAAAACTATTTATTTTGGTGAAGGTGGTCAGCAGAGCATTAGGCCCATGCTCACCAAAGTAAATCTAGTAAATTTTTTTTCAAATATGCAAAATATCAAGCTTTTTTGTTTTTCCTTTGCCTCATACCCAGGTTTTGCAAACCAGTATCGAATAACCATGCAAGTACTGTTTAAATATAACTGCAGGAGAGAACACACACTTTTGTTTTGTAGAACGTCTTAAACACATTGTCCATTAATTCTAAGTTGCTTGTGGATAATGTAAAGTACACATTGAACTCACAAGTTAAACTACATAAAAAGACCCAACTTAGTGGTACCATGAGTGTTTGTGTGATGAAGAGTTCATGGGCAAGATGAATAATTAAAATGAATCCATGAATAAGTAATATTTGTATATAAGTTGATATATGAATGAAAGAAGAAAAATATGATGGCAAAAAAATATGTAGGCTAGAATGTGTTGGGCCCTATCACCGCATCACTAGAGCGGACCATTTTCAGCCTTGGCTGCTGACCAAATTACCAAAGTCCTACAGCTAATGTGATTCCACATGTCTATCTTCCCCATCTATCAAGTATTGCGACATTTCAAGTGTATAAAAATCTGTGATGAATTCGGTTTGTGTGATGCCATCTACATTTTAGTAGGATGTATGGGTGAATGATTGCAAATCTTGTGAACAAGAGCATTTTTAATTTTTGGTGGATATTCATGAATCCATGGACTATGGAAGAAGTCAAGATCTTGATTGCTTATGGTACTAGTGGTGTCGCCTGCAGGTGGAGAGAAATATTAGCCAAAATTTGCCGCAAGATCTAAAATTTTGCGGGTCAAAAATAGTTAAGTTGGACATGCCCAATTTATAGGATATATGATCATGTATCAGCGTTGATTTAAACAATTACATGTCGTATTGACGATTGTTCTATTTGTTACCAGCTCATCTTACCTGTATCAAACTCGAAGACAGTGACTTGGTAACGTATGAATGGGGCAATAAGCCAGGTTGACATCTCAGCTTGGCATACCCAGGCTTCGCAGGGCATGCCCTGCTGAGATACCGACTTGGCTAACAATGATAACTTGGACATCATTGAAAAAAAGTGCCGAACCTCCAGATGAAAAAATAATGTGTCTATTGCACATAAAACTACTTGGTGACCTACTTTTGGGTCATCACGAACCAATTCGAAAATTTGGCACTTTCCTCAAGTGAATTGTTTATCCTATTGGTGGAAAGCTGGACTACGGGTACACATTTTGAGCAGAACAATTTTTTTCAAATCAAGAATTTATGGGCAAGGTCACATGGCCTTGGAATTTATGGGTCAAAATATGGAAATCACCTATATGTAGTTGGGAATTAGGAGACAAAATTTGTTGAAAAGTAAAATTCCATGTTCTAAAATAATACAATAATTCAGCTAGACGTGCCTAATGTAAAGCATATATTGCTCATGTCAGGCTCTAATATATTCAATGGTATGGATAAGGACTAGGCCAGTCACATACTGTAAAGGTGAAAGACGTGACTTGCCAATCATCCACATTTTGCTTTATTGCCATATAACATTAGGGACATATCAAGTATATGAAATATAGGCTCAGATCAATAACAGGTGCCATGTACAGTATTACACAATATATAGTAAAAAAATTTGAAAATCTTGTAAACACTGACGTCCTTAAGGTTTAGTGAATATTCCAGAACTTGGATTGGTTTGGGTAGGAAGTCATAATCTTAATTGCTTATGATACAAGCGAGATCATGCTGTAATGTTAATTGTCTGTTGTGTGGGGATTTCAACTCCTCACTACATTTTTAAGGTACTGTAACTCACTGGAAATGTCAAGTAAAACAGCACAATAAAAAGAGACATTATCCTGTTACACTGAAAATCTTGTATATCTGTTAACATCTGAAGGATGATCAGCTCAGTACGTTGGAAAAAAAATAAGTGGAAGATTCAGTGACCATCCCAGTAGACTAAAAGACCGCAACAATGCATCTACAGCACCAATATTAGTTGACTACTCTGCAAAAGAGAAAAATGTAAAAAAGAGAGAGGAACTCCTATGGAGAGATATTGCACACTTACGTAGACTGCATGAAATATTTTGGATGAAAGAGTTGCAAACAATTTATCCGTATGGACTAAAGAACCGATGTGATGCTAATGAAAAAGAAATCTACCTGAAAATCTAAACCTGAAGTAAATGAGAACAACAAGAACCACCACAGGGGTCCTAAGATAAAACATAAGGACTGCATGTTTACATGAGCTTAATGTCTGCGCATCATTGATAACTGCTCGTAGGAAACGCTTCTACTTCAATTCAAAAAAATTCTACCACAAATGAATAAAAGAAAGCTAAAAAATTACTGAACACTTGTTTCAGATAAGGACTATATAGAAAATGGTGATGGATGAGAACTCTTAGTATAAATGAGGACATTATAAAATACAGACTTTAATATATACCAAACGAAATACCAAAGAATCAACATAAGGTCAAGAATAATACTTTGCTTATCTCTACCAAAATTCAGCTGTGGGATTTACAAATGTGCCTTGTACATTGAGAAAAGAGTATATGCATGGTGCCATAAACATGTTTATTGATGACCCAGTGACTGTAACCTACAATTACACTAAAGAATCAGAAACAAGGTCTTTAACTTGAAGCAAATGATGGACAATGTAGAGATAGATACACGAGAAGATAAAGAACATCCATGTGAGTGCAATTCAATTTATAAGGACTATATGTAGATCACCACCACAAACATGTTGCACGAAATCTGAGCATTGTAAAAAAACAAGCTGAGGAATATTGTCGGAAAAGGACCTAACTTTAGGGTACATACCACGTAGGGGTCAACCCCAAAAGACGCGTGAACGGGAGGGTCTTGTAAAAAGTGTATGGAATTACAGAAAATAGTCAATTTTTTTGAGTTTCCAAAATGGGCGACACCCAGTGAAAACGGGAGAGTTCACAGCTGCAATAGCAGTATCAACTTTAGCCAAGCAAGACTGGACATCAAAAAGAGGAGTGGATGCCTTTGTTTCTGAATGGAGTAGGAAATTAAAAAAGTACGAAATTGCTTGCAGAATGGAAAATGAAGCTTCTAGAGAAGGTGGATCTATAGATAAAGACATAATTACCGGGACCATTTAAATGATAGGGAGGGAAAAAGAAGGTATATGGTGATAAACTGTGCAGGAAAGAACTGAATTACTGGCACGAAAAGTTTGTCCCAATTGATAATGCTGGAATTATTAGTGGGCTGGTTTATAAGCTATACATGATTGGTAGCATCATCAAGAAGGTACATTCCAAGACTTGCAGGATGGGTAAGAAAGTTCATGAAAGTATCGAAGATCGAATTAAATTATATAAGAGTCTGGGATGGATTATAACTGAAGAAAACAGAAAACCGCCAACTATTTATGTCACCAATAAAATGCATAAGAAGCCAGTGAAGTTCAGATATATTGTACCTGAACAGTGTGTCTCAAAAGCAATTGCCGAAGACTTTATAAATATTATGAAAGTCATTCTCAAGGTGCTAAACGTTACTGCTATGAGATTAAGATCGATACGAATGTGAATCATAGATGGACTACTGAAGGTATTGCTGACCTTCTCAAAGACATTGACCATATCAATAATAAAACAACATTAAAATCCAAAGAGACTTTTGATTATTCCACCTTATATTCAAAAATGAAGCTTGAAGATCTCTAAGAAAAACTGAAATGGGTGGTTGATAAACATTCAAAGGAGGAAGTAACCAATGGATCAGAGGAAGTGGTCAGGAAGCCCAGTTTGATTCTGGTTCCAGAAATAAAGACTGATCGATTATGTTCCAAAACTGACATAGGCATGATGATTGATTATGTTATCGAAAACTGCAGCGTTTTCAGGAGCTGACAAAATCTTCCAGCAGATTATTGGTATACTAACGGGCACAGACCCTGTACCTTTCATGGCTAATCTTTATTTATTTTACTATAAATTTATATACATGAATCTGTTTTCACCCGTGGTCATCTCTTTTCTGGACGAAACACGACTTCTTGAAAAACATTTTATGTTATTCTTTGATTTGATGGGCCTCTACAAAGTTTGTGAAGACGTTGTGTTGCTATACGGGGTGTCTAAGTTTTGCACACAGTTCTCCGAGTTATCCGCTGCCGAATTGCGAAAGGGATGATGATGCAATAATGTTTCGGGGTTTTTTTTATGTTTTTTTTTTTTTCTTTTTGAAAAAAAAAAAAAGAATCGAGAGAACCATTTTGCCAAGTGCTTTGGTGGCACAGCCATTGCAAATATTGCAAATATTGAACCAAGGGCAATGTATTTGCAGCATTCACCTACACGTAAATTAGTGAATATTGTGTATCATGAATATCTACAAAAGTCCTTCTTCTTCTTCTTCTTCTTCTTCTTCTTCTTCTTCTTCTTCTTCTTCTTCTTCTTCTTCTTCTTCTTCTTCTTCTTCTTCTTCTTCTTCTTCTTCTTCTTCTTCTTCTTCTTCTTCTTCTTCTTCTTCTTCTTCTTCTTCTTCTTCTTCTTCTTCTTCTTCTTCTTCTTCTTCTTCTTCTTCTTCTTCTTCTTCTTCTTCTTCTTCTTCTTCTTCTTCTTCTTCTTCTTCTTCTTCTTCTTCTTCTTCTTCTTCTTCTTCTTCTTCTTCTTCTTCTTCTTCGTCTTCGTCTTCGTCTTCGTCTTCGTCTTCTTCTTCTTCTCCTCCTGCTTCTCCTCCTCCTCCTCCTCTATCAACTACACGAGAAAGCGGTGGGGTGGGACAGAGTATTCGTGGGAGGCTATGGTGTCCCAACTGTCCTTGCAGAGTTCAAATGTGCTGCTGTTACGTTAAGTGAGTTCGATCATATCATTGAAAAATATTCAAATCAATTTTTTCTGACACAACATCATCGGTCCATATCATCCACACAAGTTTGACATTATAACCATTACCTACCCGAATGACTAACTAGAATTACATGAGAATGAGATGTACAGAAAAACAACAAAGTACCAAACAGTGTAAGGGGAAAACACTTATAAACAGGCTGGACTCACTGAGCGGGACCTGATTGTGTAACATGGGGAGGATTTTTTTTTTCGCATTGCATGGCTGAATCTTGACATAGGAATGTGAGCACAGGTCAACGAACTTCACTCAAGCGTTTGGTCGTATTGTATTTTAAAGTAGGCCAAAATACGACCACTAAAGCAGCCTCACTATAAAAAGCCTGTGTTCAGGAGGTTTGCAAGGCGAACACGGGGATCTATGTTCATCGACTTTATCAAAATTTTAAGGCTGCCCCTGTCCTAATACTTACATAACTTTGTGATATTTGTGAACAGAGCATGGCCCTTTATGAAAGGTTTAAATACATTACCAGATAAAGACGGGAACGTAGATCAATAAATGGGGCAGCCAAAATTACACGCTGAAGTGAATTCGATGACCATGAAAAGGTTAGCTGCCATGGATGGGAACGGATTGTTGGGAAACTTGACAGTATTTGTGTACATCGTTATTGCAGTGACAGTGTTTACAGCAGCTGGTAAGTACAGTTCTCGAGACCCAGCAGTTTACAGTAGTTTGATAAAGCAATATACCGCAAATACCGGTGGACCGTTATGTGCAGTACTGGTCAGCAAGGAGTGTGGATGTGAAAGGAGAGTGAACGTATTTCCGGTGTCCACATGCAGGTGGCTCTGTGTCATGTTTCAAAGACATTAATTTGGAGCCCTTCAGCTTTGACGGGCAATGCAGACACGGACATATGCAGCTTCTCCCACGTCTTTTGTAGACAATACCGCCTAACAATTGTTTGTTAACATTTTCTCAGTGCGAGTTAATTACCACACAGCAACAACATGAGTAATAAGAGTCGAGCACCTCAAACGTATGAAACGAAAGAAGAAGCAGTTGAAAACAGGCTTTCCTCTTTGCGGACAAGTCATTACATGAGTCATTCATGTCTCATCCAAAAGTTTGCGACCATATCAAATTATTATATCCATGCCACTTCGCTAAAAGTTTAAATTAAAAAGACACTTTGTCAGAATAAAATTTGCATCATTTACGCCAAAAGTGAAACTTCTTGTTGACCAAAAGAACATGTTTCTTCATAAATCATTCCATATGCCCATATTTTGCCACCATGAACACAAAAGAGAAGGCCTGTTCACACATTTGGTATTTGCATGGACCATGGAGCCCTTCGCTTCCCCAAAACTTTGTTTACACTTTCAATTCAAAGGGTGAACGCAAAAGAAATATATGGTGCCCAGTCTATTACATCATAGAGAAAGGAAGCACCCTCTCCTTTTTAAGTCCGTGATTTGTAATGTGAGGTGGGGAGCCATGTGACGCGTTCAGGTTTTGTTTATTGGTGGTATACAGTACAGGGTACCTGGCTGATTTAGAAATCCAAGTCCAGGCAGCGCTATTAACAATGCATTGTGTTGAAAGTTCGCTCTCGTGGCCGTGTGTTTTATGTATTATATGTACAAATATTTGTTTTCTATATGGGCCACTAGTCTGAAATTAAGTCATCTTGAATCTTGAATAAACTTCCCGTGTTGATTCTGTACCAGGCTCTGGACAAAAAGTTGATTCAAATCACGGGCATGATTACAAGTACCTTGTTTAGATTTCACTGACGCAACCTGCGCTGAGAACGGTTGGGTTGGTCGAGTCGACCGGTTTCGGTTCATGTACTAATCATGGTTAGCTTGTATAAAAATCCCAGGTCTATTTTTTTGTAGATGATATTGTTCGCATGGCCGAGTCCTAGAAAGAACTACAAGAGATGCTGAACATAGCAGGGGAGTATGAGAATAATGGAGGTTGGAATTAAGTAAGGATAAGAGAAAAGTCAAGACTTTTGGGAAGAAACCAGATGGGAATAAAAAATAGAGAATTGGGCAGTTCCAATTTCCAGAAGGTAGAGAACAGTTGATCGAAATTGGGGAGGTCGATGAGTATGAATACCTATAGGCATTAAGATAAAATGATAAAGGCATGTTCAGGTGTCAGGTGGAGAAGATTATGCAGAAAGTGAATTGTACGAAGGGAATGCTAAAAGCTACGGCACTAGGACAGTTTCAACAGAGCGAACACAGCAACAATATTATGGGATAGACTTGCATATACCAGGAATGATATTATTATTATTATTATTATTATTATTATTATTATTATTATTATTATTATTATTATTATTGTTATTGTTATATAGATGTGATTTCAGTAAATGAGGAAGATATCCAGGGAATGGAGAAAACACAGAAGGAGATGGTAATGGATACTGGGAGTACCACTATGTACAGCAACAGAAGCAGTCCTAGGAGAGTTAGGATAATCATAGAATCATAGACAGGATTGTCAAGGCAAAGTTAAAGTAATTGGAGGTATATACAAGCAGTAAGTGAGGACAGGTGGCGCAGGGAAGTTTACAATGAGGTAGTCAAGGAACAAACAAGATGGGCAAAAGGCATGGATAAGTTAGCAGAGATATGAATTGAATGGATATGATGAGGTAGATGATTGGAAAGTGTATATAGGTAAGACTGTTACAGAGGGTCGGAAAGAGGACTGGAAAAGAGGATTCAGGGGAAAAAGTAGAATGAAAGCGTATAAGGCATTAGAAAAGCCAAAGAAAAGTGTAGGCCTATGTTGGGATGGAGGGAAGGGATCCAAGCTTCTTTTTCAAAGTAGCACAGGAGTAATCAATCTAGAAAAGAGAAAACAGAAGTGGTCAACAGGTAGTAATGGGAAATGTAAGGTGTGGTGACAAGAGGCAGATGAGACCGTGGGTCATTGGCTGTTGTGATGTGATGCATATAGAGAGATAAGGGGAGATTTTTTCAGAAAGTAGCTCAGGAAAGATCATAAATACAAGGGTTTAGCAGAGGTTCCGTGTTTAGAGGAAGAGGAACGTGTAGTATGTTTTTTAGGTTTCAAGGGTGGCTGTCTGGGAGGCAGGAAAGGTACTAAAATTGTACAGGACTACCTGGTAGGATGCTGGGAGAAAAGGAATGAAATGATAGAATTAGACAGCAACAGGGAAAATTAGAATTCCAGAGTACAGGGAGGAGAGAAAATGGTGGCACCCTTATAAGGGCTCCCATGGGGGCCACCATACCAAATGCCTGAGCCTTAGAGGCGGGGATAGGGTGTGCGAGGGAAAGCATTTTTTTTTTTTTTTTTTATAAGAAAGTACAAGCGATGAGTGTATGGGGATATACCCAGGAGCAGGGGCCCACCACAGCTGTGAGAGCATGTGTGGTGGACCCTTTGCCTCAGCTCTGGTCCTGGAAAACATGAGAGCACAAGCTGATGAGAAAAGTTTTGATTACCATGGCTTCCTCCGCCTCATCTCTCTCCTTCATTTCCTTCCCTCTTTCGGGCCACCTGTGTCGCACAGAAAAACGGAAAGCCACAGGATTTTTTTCATCATCATCATCATCATCATCATCATCATCATCATCATCATCATCATCATCATCATCATCATCATCATCATCATCATCATCATCATCATCATCATCATCATCATCATCATCATCATGGGGTTTCGGTTGCAGACAAGTCACGGACAGCCTCAAAGGTGTTTTCTTGATGACACGATTGCGAATTCATCACAGCAAGTGCCCCACCAACTTAAGAACACACCCATCAGTACAACTTGTGATGAAATTACGCAACTATGTCATAGGAGCGAGCTCACCTGGTAAATTGGAAACAGGAGTGTAAGACTTTAAATAGACATTTCCTTGTACACAAATAACATTTTCAGCATATTTTATTTTCCAGTGATCACATGAAACCTGTGGATATAAGAACAACCAAAAATTATTCGGCGAGACGGAGGAGGCCTATTTTCTTTTATATTTACAACAAAACACAAGTCTATCTTTATATTACATGTGTATCTGCGAGCAAAGACTTTAAATTATTGCCCGCCACACATCATAGATCCACGTGGCACCTTTAAATACTCAAATAAAAATAAATATGGTAAAGAAAATACAGTCTTGTTTCCATTTTTCATGCACATGCCCCAACAGTCCCCCTGTTTTGTTTTTGTTGTTTTTTTTTTCCAGTTGCCTTGAGCACAGCTTCGGTCACTTTTTCCTTCAAAATTTCAGGCGTGACGACTTCGTTGAATCAGCCATTGTTTCCTGCACCTTATTTTGAAAGATTTTCGCTGAAAAAAAAGTGCTCCTGTGTAGCCAAAGTCACCAAGTCATCGGGAATTTCTTATATTAGTTCGAGAAAGGAATCGCAGTTATTCAAATCCATTTTTGCATTATATTAACCCGTGAACCAATATCAAATCCATTTTTGCATTATATTAACCCGTGAACCAATATGTAGAGTGTGGCAGAGTCTGCGCTGTCGTTTGCAGTTTCATAATTTTGTCATGCAACACTGAGACACGGGAATCTTATTTCATTGGTCAATTAATTAGTCTCGTAGGTAAGAACTCGTATAGAACGTCTTCTGATCTTGTGCCTTAACTTTAGCATAATTTGAGTGGTCGCAACGACAAAATCACTGATTGCCTGTGAGAATTGTTGAGTTTGGCTAATTGCATCCAGTTATGCCTAAAAAAAAAAATCTCCCAACCAAAACACAAAAACCAAAACAAAACAAAAACAAAACAAAACAAAAAAAACCACAAAAAAAACAAAAACAAAAAAAACACACACAAAAAAAAACAAAAAAAAAACAAACAACCCCCCCCCCCCAAACCTTACTTTTACCAACAATGACCAGGTTAATATGATTATTTATAAGCATTTCTAAATACCCCAACGATAGGCACAAGAATATCAGATGAGAACGGTACAACTGCCTAATTTTTGCAATGCATGAGACTACATTTGCTTTACAGTCATATTTGGAAGTTAAAAACCTTCACCAGTGCCTGAAATTCGAAGTGCTTACTAGGAAAAACGCTGTAAAGATATTTGAAAAGAAATCAAGCAATGCATGTAAACCCAGTTGCAAAGAGTAAGTGGGCACTCTCACTGGATCAAATCCAGCTGCCTGAAAGGAGCGAGGCGTATTACTCTGGTTCTCATCTCTGGACACTTAAAAGCTGGACTCTAAATACATGGGACAATTTTTGAAGAAAACCAATTGTACAGCCCTCTACGGTACCCCTTATTGATGCACTAGTAGCTAAGGCATATATGGGGGGGGGGGGGGGGGCTGGTATGGTCAGGAACTACAGATTGGTGCAAAGATCAACACTTGTCCGGAATTAACTGTTAAAGAAGCACAGTCAAAATGAAATGGCCGTGTTTTGTGCTGTTCATGTATATTTCTCTTCCGAAACAAATGGCAAAACTGTAAAAATGTTTTGGTTTGGTTCCTAGCAATATTATCAAAAATACTTGCCATATTTTTCGGATATCTTGTGTAATTTATGAAATATCGCTCTGCCCAATTGAAAAATCTACCTAACTTTACAAAGCTATATTTCCTAAACTGAATAAGATATCCAAAAATATGGCAACCTTTTTGGGATAATATTGTAAAGAATCAAACGAAACCATTTTTACAGTTTTATGGTTTACTTCATAGAAGACATAGACGAAAACAGCATAAGACCCAACCATTTTATTATCACTATGTTTATTTAACAATTAGGCAAGGACAATGATTGAACTTTGCTCGTATCTGTAGTTCATGATTGTACTAACCTCAAAATGTATACTTTGACTGCCTTTGCATCAGTAAGTAGTACTTTATCAAGCTCTAAAGTGGGGTTTTCATAAAAAATAGTCACATGTATTTAGAGTTCTTAAATGCTCCTCTCAATTTATTCCAAGGTAGACTACTTGTGGCACATGGTAATGTAGTGATGCACGTGTAAACATACAGACTAGATAGATTAAATCTATGGACGATAGAGGTGGTAACGTAACATTGCAAACATGTTTATTTTGTGAGACATTTGCATATTATCTATTTTCGGTTGACAATATTCTTATATATTAGGTATACATTACAATTGAAAAGAAATATCAAATTATAGATTAGTTTTACATTTAAGGGCTCATAAGCACTTCTTTTTTTAATTCAAATTTTCTTTGAACCATAGGTCGCAGAGCTTATGCGGTTACTTATGTCTGTCCGTCAGTTAAATTTTGTTTGTGGATGCGATCTGGTCCAGTTTTAAAGTAAGCCCCTGTGTAATTTTAGACTTATAACGTGTAGGGAGCCTCGGTCAAGTTTGATGTTAATGGCGCCATCTAAAGTTTTACGAAATATATAAGTCGAGATGTAAACAAATTGAGAGTGCTATTTTTCGAAGTGTTTTTAATGAATCATCACAAATATGGCAGGAATGTCAGTCAGGCAGAAAGACGAAAACGCGTTGAAGTTTGATGGCTCCCTCTGCAGTATAACGAAAGGTACGGACCAAAATGTACTAAAAGCACATTAAAGTCAATCTGTTGACACAGAATAGGGCTTATGATACCAAATGTACCACAGATGTTTATGATATGTTGAAGTTTTATGTTGCATAATGAAGATGACTTTGACTTGACTTACTTTTCAAGGTCACAGGGGAACACATTTCAGGCGAAGAGTTTTTGTTATAATCGTTACGTCTGAACTTGACAATGTGTGGTCATGCTGGCGCCAATGGTGGTATTGAGCGGAACTAGCATAACAGATATTAAAAGTACTTAATTATTTTGATAATAAATTGAGATGGAACTTGTAAATTTACACCAAATATGCGTTAGGTCAATGTTCAAAGAAAAAACTTGGTGAGCTTGGTTGCCTATATTTAAAGGTCATTAATGACGTAGCAAGGGGCATTAAATGTTAAATGTTAAGGAATAATAAGGTTAACAATACCAAATGTTCACAAATGTGTATCATTTATAGAAGTTTGATATTGCATAACATGGATGGGCTTCGACCTACTATTTCAACGTTACGGAGGAAAGGGATATCAGGAATATTTTTTATTGTGATGCGCATGACAAAATAACTCGAGATAGAACTGCAAAACTTACACCGAATATGCATTAGGCCAATGGTAAAATTTTGTAATATGTTGTGTGGCCTTGACCTATTTTTTCTAGGTCAGTAAACACTTAAGAAAGAAAGGGACGCTAAATTCAATATGTTGATAAAGAATAAGGGTAACGATGCAAAACGTACTAAAAGTGTGTGTTCATGTGGAAGTTTGGGGTGCATCATGTTGATGACTGTGACTAAGGAATGCATTTCAGGAAATGAAGTTTTTGGTGATGGTCATTAGACTATATATCAGCCGAGCATAGGCACATGGGCCTCTGTTTCCACTTATATATATAATAATACTACTACGAAACAAATTGTACATATTTGTGATTACATTTTGACTATTTAGAATATTTAAATTGAGAAGTTTGGATATTCTGCTTCAAGGCACGTTTACAGACTTGCACTTGAACTTTAGATATCTAAATTTGCATGCCTTGCATTCAATTTGAAACATATGTTGCAGAATTTTAAATATCTGTGTATGATTAAAAATGTCGTTAGATCATAGATGCAAAATAACTGTTTGATATTAATGATATATATTTTTATATCTAAAATATTTTTACTAGTTTCATTTTTTGTCTAAGATTATAAAAACTATAAATAATATGATTTGTAACTTCTATAATTTAATGTTTTGGATGTCTGTAATTCGGATAAAATGTTCAAAAGCATGGATTGCAAAACAACAAAACTCAATGATTGCTAATTTTTAAAAAGTATAATCCGACAGTATTCATGCTCAATTATTTTTGCAGATATATTGGTTTCTTTACTAACAAATATGCTGCCCATCGTCACCCACTTTGACCGAGATTTCTCCATTCTTTTCTAGGACAAAGACCTGTCCTATTTTTCAAATCCTAAAGTTCAAAACCAATGTGGTGATCGTCAGGACTGAAGTTGTGTGTGTTTTTTTGCAGATACCCATGCAGATTCGCCGTGTGCTGCCGGCAGACGTAGTGCCGAGCTTCCAGCGTGTTTACAGGGAATTCGCAACGCTAGCACAAGCCTCTCCAAATTCTGGTTCGGTTCTAGTTATGCCACTAGATGCCCACCTTCGCAGCGTTTTACAATGGACTGTTTTAATCTGGATCCCACACCTCGAACTTTGGAGGACAAGGTCTTCTGGCCAGGGACATTTTACCCCCAAAATATTGCTCGGTATTTAGACCTTACGTTTACGTCTGGATCGGGTAGGTGAACTAAAATCACCCGAAAAGAACGAAATAGTCGATCGATACATGGTCTAAAATGTTTCCTTTCCGTAACATATTTTGGGAATATAGATCATCAGTATTAGAACAGTATAATAATTTGACTAATTAATTAATTTATTAATTAATTAATTACTTATTATTATTATTGTTAATATTTTTATTATTATTATTATTATTATTATTATTATTATTATTATTATTATTATTATTATTATCATTATTATTATTTGAACATTTTGACACGCTTGAAACACTGTTATGGCACAGTTCATGGCAATATGCTAGAACTCTTTTTTTCGATTTTTTGTTTTTGTTTCTTTCTTTTCTTTGTGTGTTTGTGTGTGTGTGTGTGTGTGTGTGTGTGTGTCCTCCATAGGACATTGGGCCTGAACAAAGGGGTGAACCGAATATATTCAGTTCCGCGCTTTCATTTCGTGTTCAGTGGCCCATGAGGTGACATACGACTACATCTACAAGTATTTTACTTACCTATTATAAACTGATGCATTCATAAACTGTTAGTCCTAAGAACAGAGTCCACTCAGAGTTTGAAGTTGGAACTTAATTACATCAAAGTACATCAACAAGTATACGATTGCTCGCTTAAGTAATTTGTAAATACATTGGTGACGTTATCTTCCCTTGCCTCTATTTATTTGAGTTTGAGAACCATTGGAAAATGCTTCTGCTCCACTGCGTACGTTTCTTTTTGTTTTTTTGTACCAAACCATATAACTTCTCACAATATATTTGGACAAACCCTTTTCCAAGAGCAACTACAAATGTGTCCAGTGACCATTCTGTCATAAGCTTTAGAGTCTAGGCAAACTATACACACACATTAGACTGTTATCACATCTGTAGTTTTGTACGATATGCTTAAATGTGAACAAACACGAATCAGTTGACACCAAATTGGTTGTCATGTGTACACATTTTATCTTGGCACTGTAGTAAGTTCAATGGGCCTGCTGTTACTCACATATGTATTCATATCTGTTTTTGTGTTTGTGTGCGTGTGTGTGTGTGTGTGTGTGTGTGTGTGTGTGTGTGTGTGTGTGTGTGTAGATGGATGGATGGATGGGTGGATGGAAATTGTTAAATAATCTACGATAATATATGTAACTTCTCCTGCAGGAGAATACACAGGGTGTGACCATCATTACAAGCAGACAACGGCGTTCAGCTTTAGCACCGACCCTCTCTCGGACGTTGCATATGAAACTTGGCACTACAGAAGTCTTCCAGCAATGCAATGGACATATCAAAGTTCCGAAAGGTTTACTTTGCTAGTAATTGATGTTGGTCATGGTTTTATACATGGGCTCTACACTAACATTCCTGAGAATGACATCAACAGGTCAAACGTAAGGCGTTTCATTTGTACATCTTTATATATTTTTTGCCTGTCGGTTGCTGGTCCTGAAACGCAAAATGATTCCATTGGCTCATTTGTTTTTTTTTTTTTCAGTTTCACTAAAATCTCATCAAAGTTGACTTAATGAACTACCTGGTCTTAGTCAAAAGACATTTGCCGACATTTATTTAAAGTCCTGATCTACATGGACTAAAACATTGTTTTTATTTCCACCAAGCCCCATGGAGTCTGACCCAGACGAGAACTTTTTGTGGATCTCGATCACTTGGCATAGATATAATATAAAGTCATGGTTAAACTAGATGGGAAATACATATTTTTTTAATTAGATATTATTTTAGTGTTTACGTACGATATCAACGGGATCAAGCTTACGGTCAAGGTGATTTGATCGGCTGAACCTTGGCTGAGCTACGCCGTAACTTAAATTCACAACAGTGGAATTAGCCAGCTTTGCTTGGACGACAATCTGCTGAGACAACTTTTCTAATTTATATATGACGTCAAGGTCAATGTCATTTGCCAACTTAAAAATTGCACGTATTTTGTTTCGTTGTAAGAGTTGGAAAAACCCAATAAGGAGATACTCAGGACTACTTTTGTTTTATTCCTTTTTTTTGGCTCAGCTGACTTGTCAGTCAGCTGAGTTTATGTTATGACTAGCCATCCGTCTTCCGTCCATCCGTCCGTCGTCCACAATTCACATTTTCGGCTTCTCTAAAACCGTCAGCCAGATTGACATCAAACTTGATGGGGATATGCCTTGGGTGGGTCTCTACCAAGTTTGTTCAATTAGTCATCGTCCAGTAATTTTTTTTTTTTTTTTTTAAATTTTTGTTTTTTGTTTGTTCTTTTTTGGGGCAAATCTTAAAAAACCTTCTCCGAAACCGCTCACCCAATTGCTTTGATATCAATCAGGGACACTCCCAGGGACTCCTAGTTCTGAATTTGTTCACCAGGTGGCGCTACGATTTTTTTCTATTTAAAAAAAAATTGTGTGTTTTTGCTTTCTTTGACTTCTTCTCCAGAACTGTAGCTCAAATGAAGCTGATATTTGGTGCATATGTTTCTTGTGGAAGGGTCAAACAAAGTTGTACACCAGGTGGCACTGCTGTGGATTCCTGATTTTTAATGATTTTTTTCAGTTCAGATACTTATCGGTCAATGCAGTTTCCTATTGATTACTATGCAAGTCAATGGGCATTGTAATACTCACTCACATTTTCGACTTCTTCTCCAAAGCCGTCATCCAGATTGACTTCGAACTTGGTGGCAATGTACCTGGGTTTCTATCAGGTTTGTTCAAATGGGCACACTTCAGTGATTTTTGGATTTTTAACGATTTTTTTTTTGGTTCAATTTTTTGGACAAATCTTACACAATCTTCTCCACATCCGCCCACCGAATAGCTTTGATGTAACATAAGAACACTCCTAGGGACTCCTAGTTCTCAATTTATTCACCAGGTGGTGCTGCTTTTTTTCCAAAATTTTTTGGAAGTTTTTTGTGTTTTCTTTTCTTGTCATTTCTTCTCCAGAATCGTCTCTCACATTAAGTTGAAACTTTGTTGATATGTTGCTTGTGAAAGGTTCAAGCAAAGATGTTCGCCAGGTAGCACTGCCGTGGATTCCGGATTTTTAACAATTTTTTTTCAATTCGAGCACTTAATCGGTCAATGCAGCTTTCCTAGTGATTACTATGTAAGTCAATTGGCATACTAAAACTAATTTACTTTTTCGACTTCTTCTCTAAAGCCGTCTTCCAGATTGACTTAAAACTTGGTGGCAATGCACCATGGGTGTTGCCTGCTAAACGACTTTTCTTGCTTCGCTGGATGCCATTCTGCAGACTTGTGAGAGGAGCAGTTAGTAAGTGGAGCCCGGTAAATAGTCGCTACGCAGGCAGCCATGGGTGGGTTTCTACCAGGTTTGTTCAAATGGTCACGCTCTAGTGATTTCTGGATTTTTAATGATTTTTTTGGTCTTTTTTTGGACAAATCTACAAAATCTTCTTTTCCACAACCGCTCACCCAATTGCTTTGACACTTCCAGGGGCTCCTAGTTCTTAATTTGGTGGTGCTGCATTTTTTTTCGTTTCTGTGTGTGTGTGTGTGTGTGTGTGTGTGTGTGTGTGTGTTTTGTTACTTGTCACTTCTTCTGCAGAACCGTCTCTCAGATTAAGTTGAAACTTTGTGGATATGTTCCTTGTGAAAGGGTCCACCAAAAATGTTCACTAGGTGACACTGCTGTGTATTCTTGATTTTTATTTATTTATCTTTTTTTTTCAATTCAGGTACTTACCAGTAAATACACCTTTTGCATTGCTTACTATGCAAATCAATGAGCATTCTAATGGTATAATACACTTTGGACTTCTCAGAAAAACTGTCTGTCAGATTTACTTCAAACTTGGTGGCAATATACCTTGCGTGGGTCTCTACCAAGTTTGTTCAAATGGTAACGCTCCAGCGATTTTTGGATATTTTTATGATTTTTTCGAAAATGTTTAAAAAAGTTTTAATAGAAAAGTTTAACATGGGAATTTCTTGTAATAGCTATAACTTAAATAAATTTGGCCAGATTTGTGCCAAACTTGGTAGAGATGTACCTTTTATAAGTGTCTACCAATCTTGTGCAAATGGTCATGCTTCAGTGATGTTTGGACCTTGACCTCATTCCCAAGGTCACAGGACAACGGACACATATTTACTGTTCACTTGATAACTTGAGATCTGTTTTGAGTTAACACCTTGATGTTACACATGTGAGTGTTTCTCTATGAAGGCCATGCTTAGACAATACATGAGTGGCCTTGACCTCGTTTCTGGAGTAACAGTGTAACAAACATGGATAGTACTCTTCACTATAACTTGAGAACTACTTGAGCTGGGACATTGATGTTGCAGATGTTAGTGTTCTTCTATAAAGGTCAGATTTACTCAGTACATGGGTGACGTTGATCCTATCCCAAGTTCACAGAGCTGCAAGTATGATGAATGTCTAGGTCAGCTGAGCATGAGCTATTCACACAGCCCTCTTGTTAACGTTTTTTTTTTCAATTTGGGCACTAACCGGTAAATGCACGTTTTCTATTGCTCACTATGCAAGTCAATGGGCATTCTAATAGTAATTCCCATTTTGGACTTCTCCGAATAAACTGTCTGTTAGATTTACTTCAAACTTGGTGGTAATGTACCATGGGTAGGTCTCAACCAAATTTGTTCAAATGGTCACCCTCCAGTGATTTTTTTACGATTTTATTTCAAAAATCTTTAAAAAAGTTTAAATAGGAAAGTTTACCATGGGAATTTCTTGTAATGGTTATGATTTAAATAATTTTGGCCAGATTTGTGCCAAGCTTGGTACGGATGTACCTATTATAAGTGTCGACCTATTTTGTGCAAATGGTCATGCTCCAGTGATGTTTGGACCTTGATCTCATTCCTAAGGTCACAGGACAATTGACACGAAATTTATTGTTCACTTGATAACTTGAGATCTGTTTTAAGTTAGGACCTTGATGTTGCACATGTGGATATTTTTCTATGAAGGTCATGCTTAGACAGTACATGGGTGACCTTGACCTCGTTTCTGGGGGTCACAGTGCAAAATACATGAACTGGGACCATGATCCTATCCCAAGTTCACAAAGCTGCAAGTGTGATGAATGTCTGGGTCAGCTGAGCATGGGCTGTTCACACAGCCCTCTTGTTTTTATTTGGCTCAGCTGGCTTATCAGCCAGCAGAGCTTATGCCGTCACTCTTTGTCCGTCGTGTGGTGTCCGGTCGCAATTCAGAAACATTCTCCAAAACCGTCGGCCAGATTCACTTCAAACTCGGTGGCAGTGTACCTTAGGTGAGTCTCCACCACCTCTCTAAAATGGTCATGCTCCAGTGATTTTTGGATAAAAAAAAATTTGTCTTTTATTTGGCCAATCTTAAAAAATCTTTTCCGAAACAGCTCACCCAATCACTTTGATAACACAGAGAAAGACTACTAAGGAATCCTCGTTCTGAATTTGTTCGCCAGGTGGTGCTGCAATTCTATTTATGTTATGATTTTGTGTGTTTTTGCTATTTTCGACTTCTCCAGAACTGTAACTCAGATGAAGCTGAAACGTTGTGGATATGTGTCTTGTGAAAGGGTCAAATAGAGTTGTTCACCAAGTAGTACTGCTGTGGATTCCTGATTTTTAACGATATTTTTAATTCGGGTACTTATCAGTGCATGCACCTTTCCTATTGATTACTAGTATGTAAGTCAATGGGTATTGTAATGGTAATTCACATTTTAGACTTCCTAAAAACCACCAGCTGGATTGACTTCAAACTTGGTGGCATTGTAGTTTGGGTGGATCTCTACCAAGTTGGTTCAAATGGTCGTGCTTCATTGAATTGAGGATTTCTATGAATTTGTTGTTGTTTGTTTGTTTGTTTGTATGCTTTTTTTGAAAATCTTAAACAAGCTTCTTCTCTAAACCCACTCACTCAATTGCTTTGATATCACACAAGAACACCCCTAGGGACTTCTAGTTCTTAATTTGTTCATTAGTTGCGCTTTAATTTTTAGCTCAGCTGACTTGCTTGACAGACTGAGCTTTTAGGAGGCTCAGTCGTCTGTCTTAGAAATACTTATAAATGCCATATGCACTCAACTAAAGCTAAACACAGGTCTATTCAGTTGCAACTTAGATTTTGTGGGACAAGCTTAGGTTAGCTGAGCACGGGCTGTACACGCAGCGCTCTAGTTTTTCATATTTTCAAGGATCCTATATATGTCAGATATAGGATCTATTCCAAATGTAAATCTGTCATTTATTTTGAGGAATGTACTAGCATGCTAAAACACTGTCTTATTGCCGTTGAAGATCATTTTCTTGCAGGACTTTGCAACAAAAGTTTTTTTTATTTTATTTTATTTTATTTTGTTGTAAATATTATTTTTTGGCAAGCGAGTCCTATCAGATAACAGATGGATTTGATATCAGACCACCCATAGTTAGGACATGACTAAATAACATTTTGCTTTTCTTCATTTATTACAGAAAATAAAACCATACAGCGGTCCCCTCAACTTCAGACAAGTACCTAATGTTTATGCCTTTATGTTGTTCAACCAAACAATGGAAAATATTACTGTAGGTCAACATTGGATTGATGTATTGAGAAACCCATTGCAAAAGTTCAACGTCAGTGATTTCATTAAACACAACGGTTTACAAGGCAAGTGTTAAATATGTACATACATGCACGCGTAAAGCATACATAGGTATACATACATACAGACAGACAGACATACAGACATGCACGCATGCGCACATACATACATATATACATTCATACATACATGCAAAATACCTGCATATGCTTACATGCATTCATGCATACACATATAAAACATACACACATGCATGCTTTAAAAGCATGACAAAATAAAAATTCACAGGACAGTAAAACCCATTTTTGTGACTAGAACTATACCTTGGCTTGGAAAAAAAGCAATTGCTAAACTAAGTGCCTTGGCCCCTAACTTTCAGCCTGAACTAAGAATATTTCATATAAAAAGTGAGAAAACCGTAAAATGTGTAGTAAAAAGAGGTTGAGGATAAGCATCACTTTTTATTTCAATGTCTCAATGAAGATGTAGGACTATCAAGAATAACAACTGGATGACAACCTTACAGAAGGGAACTTGAATTGTGTATCGCTTATAGATAGGAGTATGTTCCAACGATGAAAGGCTAATGGAAACACCAGTTATTTACTTGAGTTTTCAGTTAATAAAATAACATAATTAGCATCTTCACGATCATGGAAAACTCTGCAATGCAAATGACACTGTCTTTATCTTTGCCAATATAACTTCAGTAGATGGGTCCAAACGTGCACCTTCCAGTCACAGAGATTTGTGTGCCTGAAAGATAGTGTCGCTACATATTCTTATGCTGTGCAACTTTCTTGGCTTCAAAAAGATAAACTTTTACGGATTATCCTGCGTATTAATTACGCAAAAGCTGGCTCTGCTTTTAAGTTTTTTGGCAAACTGTGTCGTTCACAAGACGAGGTTTTCCATCGAGTTTTAATGGCAGAGTGTTACCCCTCCCTGTTCCGATGCCTTCTGTTGAGACGGGTAGTTTTATAATGACAATTCCAGGTGGCTTATTAGGTATTCATAATGTACACGGGGCAGGCCAGCGTACACTTCTTGGCAGCTCAAGGAGGTATGCAAGTTGCAACACCTCAGCCAATGGTACCTTGTCAGGCCTGGGTCATACAGAGAGACAAAGGAGAGCTGATTATCACATATTAAATCGCTGCAGAATGACACTTATAGCGTCCGCCCAGAAAGCAAAAGTGATCCACTTTTTCTGCATGACTTCTCTTCACTTTTAAAATTGTTGTTGCTATAGTCATTGGTTTACAAAGATAAGATTTTTAAAGATGTTTTGATGACCTCGTACTTATTCTTTGGCATGTGAAGACAGCCCCATGTACTTATTTAAATTTTGTATATTGATCCAGCCATGTGCTGAAATTTACAACACGTATAAAACATTCAATTCTCCTGTGACAATGTATCCTTATCTGTTGTCTATACAGGTCCTGTTGCCATGAACTGGTTACTGGCTACTCACGACCCGTGGTCCGTGGAGCAGCAAAGGACGCGAGGGATCTCGGACAACTGCGCTTCGTTTGTGCAGAAAAGTAAATCAAACCGTCGATTCCAAAAGCCTTCAAATTGATCTACCGTTTTTTGATAGTATCAAAAGGCAAACTGAGAAAAAAAATCGTGCTTAAATATTCCAACCGATTGTTCAATTATGTTTCGATGTCTTTGAATCGATCGTTATTGTGATTATAATCATTACACCTCGTAGGGGGTCATGTTATATCACGTGACTGCATTTTCGATCCGAGGTTATGAAATGACAGCGAAAGTGCTTACTGAGGGAGCTTATTTTTTCTACAGGACATCATTCTTTGTAATATATTTAACATGTAAACAATGTGTAGCACATAATATTTGTGGATATTATATCATTTGAATGTAATTTATGATGGAATATGCAAACTATGTTCAGAAAGAAAAATCTTGAACGTTGCGTTTTACGCTAGCATGCAAGGGAAAATTGCAATTTCCAGGTGACAATTGACTGACAATCATCAGAAGTCAAGATAACACTGCGCAGTGGTAGATACAATGGAATAAACTTGAAAATGACCACAACTTCATTGATGCCAGTTTAACATCTTTGATGCCAATGATGAGCTTTTTGTGCTTTCGTTCTTTACCCTCGGCACATAAAGTGCCGGAGGGTATTATCTTCCCGTGCGTCGTCCGTCTGTCCGTCTTGTCGACGGTATGGCGATATCTCAAAAAAAAAAAAAAATTCGCCATAGCTGTACCAATTTTTTGTCAGAGATGTAGCTTATAATGGACCAGGTTTCTAGTGAAAACCAGCTTCCTGTAATACTGTACCAATTTTTTGTCAGAGATGTAGCTTATAATGGACCAGGTTTCTAGTGAAAACCAGCTTCCTGTAATATTTTAAAACTTTTTATGAAACATTTAAAGTATTTAATTGAAGGCCGTCAGAGTGGCACACAAGGGGACAACGTTACCATAATATCTCAGAGTATATTCACGCAGCTTTACCAACTTTTTGTTACAGAAGAATCTTATTATGGATCAGCTTTTTTATGGGAAACGAGTCTCCTCAAATTATTTTTAATTTTTTTTAATGAAACTTTTAATGTATTTATTTAAAGGCCATCTGAGTGGCGTCAACCCTGACGACGTTACCGCAATATCCCCCCCCCCCAAAAAAAAAGTTGATCGCAGCTTTATCAAATTTTTGTCAGAGGTGCATATTATGATGGACTAGGTTCCTATTTAAAACTTTTTTTTTTAAACTTTAAAGTATTTATTTCAAAGGCCGCCTGAGTGGCGCACAAGGGGAGGACGTTTCTATAATATCTCAACAAGGATCCAGCACAGCTTCACTTAATTTTTATCAAAGATGCACATTATAATGGACCAGGTTCTTATTGAAAACTAGCTTCCTCTGTTCTTTTTTTAGTTGTGATGAAACTTTTGAAGTATCTATTTGAAGGCCCTCTGAGTGGCACACAAGTGGACAATGTTACCATAATATCTCAAGAAGGATTCACCACAGCTTCATCAAATTATTGGAGCAGTTACGCCGTATTATGGCACCTGTCCTGAACAGAGGTTACCTAGAAATACTTGTATGTATTAACAGATTGTGGGGGCCGAGGGTAATACGTTCTGTGAACGCTATTTTTTCCCAATAAGATAAGGCCCTGTACGATTTTCAGCGTCAAAGAGTTTTTAAGTTATGTAAATTACATGGGCTTAAAGAATTGTTAAGGACCATATCTTTATTAACATTTAAATGACTTTCATGTCAGTAAATGTTTTAATCTGATATCTGATACTAGTACTACAGAAGCGTTCGTTCTATCCAATTTCCTACGCGAGATCTAATAATGCGTCCACCGGATGAAAATAAAACATATAATCATTATTTTTCTTTTGTTTATGAATGACAGTCAACTTGTACTATGACGCATTTTTGTGTTGGTTTGCAGTCTTGATTTTGAATATCGCTTAAAAAAACTGTTAATTTTTTTCAGCTTTGCAAAATCACAGTCGTCCGTTTATTCCGTCTCGTCCGAATTTGAAAGTTTTCTTGCATATGACAATCCAGACTCCATCAGTTTCTTTTACGTTCTGTTGCAAGGATTACGTCTACCCGTGAGTACAGATCAACAAAATTATCAACTTTCAAGATGCCGTAGAACTCCTTTCGCTCTCCGAACACGATCCGAGCACCTGTGTAGGGATAAGTCCGAAACATATCTCTCTAAAAGATTCAAAAGAACAGTACAGCATGGATTTGATCAATAGTGGTATGGTGAAAAGCCACGATAAACTGCTAAAGATTACAAACAAGGAACGTACGTTTCGTTTAAGCATAAAATTTAAGTTCGAGTGTTGCTTGGATAGTGTAAATAATTTTGAAATTTGCAAAACTATAAAGACTTTGTGTTAGGGCGCATAATTTACCTGCAGAAACCGACACTGATAAACGTTCATGTAGAAATATGTCAATCAAAATAAATATATAGCATTTACCGGGAGTATTTGTCACCCGTCGCACAAATACCCCGAGTTTTGAATTCCCCACGCAATTTTGACGAAATACATTGAAGAAACTTTTAATGGTGTCAAACTGTCAATTGTAACAACTCTTTGTTTTATTCGTAAATTAACAAACAGTGAAATAGTAGAAATTGTTAAAATTTGTGTAACAAGCTGTATAGACTTCTAGGCGAAAGACGTCAATCTGAAACAGGATAACTGAGTATTGTTTCTTATTTGATTATGATATTGGCTGTGGATTTCAGTGTGCTGTGCTTGTTGTTTGTTGTCAAATATGTCATACGGGTTTTCTCTCCCTCTCTTCCTTCTATATGTTTTCACATATTACTACGTTGAGATTATAGCGCAGTAATTAAAAGTAAAATTCCAAGATAATGTTGTAAAGTTACACTGGTGACCCTCTTTCGGGACTTGGAATATATATCATAACGAGGAGGTGAAGGAAAAAAATAGAATTGTAGAGATACTAACAAAACATTTGCGCTAGTTATTGCCCGGGTATCGTCAAAGCCAAAATAGTCTCATGATTATTAACGATGTGAATGACTCATATGTGTGCATTATTTCCTCCTCCTCCTCCTCCTGTTCTTAAATTGAAGAAACCCAGAGCTAATATTAGCTTCATTTTTGTTTGCTGTGTTTTACATGTTCTGGTGCAAGTGCAAAGACTGTGACGTTGGACCCTATCGGCAATAGCAAAGTGCAGGCAGCAAATGTCCGAACGAAAGACTCGACAATAACAATGGAACTTAGAATGAAAAAAATTTTCCCCAACAGAATGACGGATTTCATAGGTGAGATATGCAGTTTATATTACACTACTGGATATTCAGCCCACGAGATAATTGTAAGATTTTCATGAAAGAGCTGATGTGATCAGTGTTATGGCACAGTTATAGATCAACACTATTATAAATGCCTGTTATGTCTGTCATTTTTGTAACAAACCGTTTTGGAGATCGTTTCCAAACTTTGTAGGGATGAATATGGCATTTTTGGTGATCGTTTCGCAAATATGTGCGGAACACAGTTAAGCTGAAGCCATTCAGGCCTAACTGCTCACCTATTAAAGGTAAATATTGTACGATCTCCCTCGTGTGACTGTGACCACTCTTTCGAAGATCCTTCACATTTCTTACTATGCTGTCCTCTATATGCTGCACTCCCCTCCCTGCAAAAACCTTTCGATTGATATTAGAGAATTTGGTGCACCAGGTGTATATATAAATCTTCTCTTAGAATGGAAAAGAACCCCTGGTAGAAATTATGCTGAGCGGAAAGGCAGATTAAAAGGTTCAAATGAAGCAATGCATTTTCTACAGTGTAAAAAGGTTTACAATGAAAACCACAAGAGTTTACTTTTAACTTCTGGTGTCTAATGTATTTCTTCAATATCTTGATCTACACTAAGTTGGGTGTATAGTTTCTGAGAATAATCTCTCGACTGTTCACGCCAGCTGAGAGTATAAATAGCAAACGTACTGTGCTTTACTGTCTATTCTTTCCACTTTGTATGTGTCCTGTGTAATTCTGCACATAGTTCATGTTTGCATGTCTGGCGAGCCTCCCGATTAGTATTATTACTATTTACGCAATCCAGGCGAAGTAATATATCCATAACAATAACATGGTTGGGTTAACCGCGACTTAACTTTTCTCACAGCCACGTTGCTGTTGATATCATCATCATCATCATCATCATCATCATCATCATCATCATCATCATCATCATCATCATCATCATCATCATCGTAATCGTCGTCATCATCGTCGTCGTCGTCGTCGTCGTCGTTATTGTTATGATAATTATTTTAGCTTTAAAGTGATTCTTTGAGGTTTGCATTGCAGAATTTCAAACTATTCCGGTAGCTCTGAAACTGGCAGTGACACTTGAGTTTCCAGGAGCCCTAGTTTAGATTTAGCAATGCAAGTAGATAAGGCTTCTATTTTCCTTTTTTTTTTCAAAGGCTACGTGGTCTGATTTCTTAAAGGTCAATGGTCGCTTCGCGCCAATGCCCGTAATGGTAGAATATATTATTAGTGATAATGGTTTATAACTTTTCTGTGGACAATTAGCACTTCTGATATTATCATGATAATTATTGTGCCCCGCTAGTGATGAAAAAATATGACGGTACATCAAGATAACAACACAATATACGCGAGCTGAAGTATTATGAATAATAGTACCAAATAGGAATGTGTGTGTGTGTGCCAACTTTTGCACCTAAAATGATAGAGCTGAAAGCCTGATCACATAATGAAGCCCACCTGATTACCCCTGCCCCTCTCCACTCACGCTTCAAAAAGAGAGTCAACAAGATAGGCACCAAGTGGTCCTCGCTGGGAGCCTGGAAATAATTTTCCCAGATCCCACAGTGCCAACTTCTGTGAAGGACTGAACAAAGAGAAGAAATATCGAAAGGCCTAGATCACTCGTAACTTGCTAATATAACGAATTACAAATTCACTTGATCTATTTTTCCAGACCTGGCTTGGTCATATATTTTGCTTAATTTACCAGTGGACTGCAAAAATATCAATCTGTGTGGTGTGTTGGTTCCGAGGGTGGTTCCTTTGTGGTCAGTAGAATACATTTATCCAGATAAGGCACGGTCAAATTCTATGGTTTTTATCTCGAGGGCTGTAGAAACTGGCCGCTGCAGATTTGAAAGGGAGGGCCCTGTATTTGGGGATTGCTCAACTGTGTAGTCCCTGGTCAGACTGCACTTAGCTTTCCCAGTGATGTAAAATAAGACTCGCAGAGAAATAAACACATTTTGTTTAAATAAAATAAAAAATACAAAACCTGAAAAATATAAAATAAATACATGAAAATTAATGAGAAAAAAATCCAGACCTGTACCAGGTCTACTATTTTCTCAAATAGAAAGATTTTGGTAATGATAAGAATTTACTCCCTTGACTGTCCTCCCCATATAGAAAAAATTATTATATACTATTTAGCTTCGAAACAAATGTCTATGATATGGAGAGGTGAAGATTTTCAACAGAATCTCGTCAAGAGTGCAGTTTTACCCAGATGATGATATAGGTAGTACAATTATATAACTTTACTATTACCTAAGTTAACAGTTTTAAGGCAGATTTTTGTAGAAAACTTCGACACATGTTACCGCAAAACAGAACGGGAAGTTGGACTTGCGCTACCCTGAAGGCTGAATGAATTAACCCAAATTCTCTAGTTCGCACATCCCTGTATACAAGTGGAGATGAACGGTCATCTGTTTGCACGAGGACGAATATGGTGTTTGTTGTGTCAAACTCTTTCAATTACATAGACAAGGAATAAGAACAAAGTTACGGATGGCATATCAGACTGTCCGCATAGAATGACAAAATCTGTCGGATTCAAGGGAATCACAGTTATGTGCCGCACATGTATTCTTCTTGTGCCTGTGTGCGGCATTCAACTTCAAGTCAAGGTCAACTTTGCGGCGATGTTCATCCATACTTTTACTAGAATGTTTAAGGCGCCTTGATGTATTATCAGTTAGGATTTGTTTAAAGACGGGATGTCGGATATTAAATGAATTTAATGGAATAGAAAAAAAAGTACATGTACATAAATTCGAATACTTGAGGCTCCCCCCCCCCCAAAATATCAATAGATCGTGAAATTCAGGGTTGAATTACAGCATTGTAGAGTTTAGATATCGTGATCAATTTGTAAAAAAAAAAAAAGATAAATTTTCTTCATTTACTACTCTGGCAGACTGCCATATTGACATGCGCAAATTCATACATGTATCAGTTTTCATCTGTCACTGTCTTTTACCCACCAGACTTCATCCAACAAGGAAATGATGCCAGACAAAGATAATTTGAAGCGATTCTGTAATATATTTGAGGTGTGAAAGTTAAGTGTTATTTAATTAAAATGCAAGGGTGCCCGACATTGATACATATGCTTTTAAATCAATCAACCAATACAATATACAATTAACAATACATTTCAATAGATTGAAAGCTATTTGACTCCGTGAAAATTTTGTTTGCATTGTCAAAACGATACAGTGCCAAAGGAATGTTTGTTAAGAATAATTTTTGTTTATAGTTTTTAAGAATTTGTCAGAAAAGCATCAAATGATATTTGGAATGCGATAGAATGCTGATGTCGGATAACCCAACATTTTTAAGGCCTCACGAACGCTACTTGCCTGGCCAGGACTCCGCAGAAAATAAGTGCTTATATCATATTACATCACAGTCTTATTTTGAAGTTTCTGAATAAAGTTACCGCCTGTAGCATGGCTTTTTGACTCATTATCGCTTTTTAACTCGCATGACTTACCAGTAAGGTTGAGATTTTAGAAGGCTCAGCCGTCCATAGGTTCTTCCATCCGTTCACAATTCACATTTTTACTTCTCCAAAACCATCAGCCAGATTCCCTTCAGACTTGGTGGCAATGTACCTTGGGTGGATCTCTTCCAAGTTTGTTCAAATGATAACGCTCCAGTGATTTTTTTTATTTTGGGGGGGGGGGGGAATCTTAGAAATCTTCTCCATAACCGCTCAGCCGGTTGCTTTGATATCACTCAGGAACACTCCTAGTGATTCCTAGCTTTTAATTGTTTACCAGGTGGCGCTGCATTTTTTTCTACTTATGATTTTTTTTAGCGTTTTTCCTATTTGCGACTTCTCCAGAAGCGTCACTGAGATTAAGCTAAAACTTTATGGATATGTTGCTTGTGAAAGGGTCAAAACAGTTGTTCACTAGGTGGCACTGAGGTAGATTCCTGATTTTGAACGAGGTTTTCAATTCAGGTACCTATTGGTAAAAGCACCTTTACAATAGATTACTATGCAAGTCAATGGGCATTCTAATGCTAATTCACATTTTGGATTTCTCCGAAGAAACTGTCTGTCAGATTCTCCTCAAACTTGGTGGCAGTGTACCTTGCGTGGATCTCTACCAAGTCTACTCAAATGGTCACGCTCCAGTTAATTTTTGATGATATTTAGCTTGGCTGACCTGCTAGCCAGGCTGAGCTTTTAGGAGGCTTGGTCGTCCGTCGTCCGCACAACAACAACAACAACAACAACAACAACAACAACAACAACAACAACAACAACAACAACAACAACAACAACAACAACAACAACAAACTAAAATGGAGTGCACGATTGGCGGAGCTGCAACACGCTCGCCTTTCACCTCTGCGGCCCGGGTTCGATTCACGGCCGGGGAAACATGTGGAAAGAGTTCCTACCACTCTGACTGTGCACGGTGGTTTTCTCCGAGTCCTTCGGTTTCCTCCACCAAACATGTAGGTAGGAAGTATACGCCATGATCTGAGCCATGGAGAGTGATTAATATAGGCTTGGCCTGCTTCGCAATCCATGTAAAAGATATGGGTCTATACTAAAATGGAGGATATTATGGAGGCACATTAAATACATACACAGTTATGAATCTACCAAAAATACCCATCGCCAACTGGTCAGTTTGCCGCCACAGAATATATTTTAGGCCCGTGGCCTTGTTTTTAAAATACCGTCTGATAACTATATGCATCAGAGCCAGAGCCAGTCATGTCACTGCGGCGAGATCAGACATTGCACCTCAATACATAGTAGCAGCACTAAGTGTATCCACGTAGCCAAGTATTTGCCAAGCTTATGCACAGCACATTGTTCACTTCCATGAACACGTGCCAATTTGTTTATATCGCTAAATACCTAAGTGACATCATTCTATTCTACAGACTCATCACGACATAAATGTTTCAGCGATATCGCCAAAGAGTATCTGTAATTCCTACAGTGATATCATAACATATATTTACAAGAATTAAATGATTTAGAGATATCTTCTTACGATTTAGTAATAAGACCCAGTATTAACAAATGTTAACATTAGCGTCCTACAGAACACTTTCAAATAAGAGTTGTCCTCATGCAAAAAACATATAATTACATATATATATATATATATATATATATACATATTTATTTTTTTAATCCTTTAGGTAAGGTGTATACCCTGATATGTGTGGACCCAGATGTTTCCTCCCCAGCAGCAGGCACTCAAGAAAGACCATTAGCCCACTTGCTCATCATTAACATCGCAAATGCTGACATGACAACTGGCAAAGTGATGAGGTCCTACCGTGGCCCAGCGCCACCCGATGACAAGCCCCATTTTTACTATTTTCTGTTGTATGAACAGAGCATGACACTTAATTTAACAGATGAAAACCTAAAGAAATACTTCGCACCGAATTCGGAGAGGTGATTGTTTTTCATTGCCTTCAGCAATCTGAAATATGCATCCATTCCATGCATGATCTTGCAAAATTCATCACATGTTATCAATGACACATTGTCTATCCACAAAGCATACTGTAATTTCTTTTTCTTTGACAGAAGGCAGCCGTTTTCTTGAATCTCAAGATAATGTCAAATCGCAAGCTGAAATATTATTTTTGAGATTTCGTCTGATTTTGAAGGGGTATCGCAAAATATTGAAGTTCTATTGTTCTATCGATTCTATTGATCACCAAAAAAATCATCGTGTTCGGCAGCTCTAAACTACGTATTATATGACTGTTTGTCCATCATGTTCAAAGGCATACCGTGCCCTTTGACGGCGGATTACTCGGAATGATGATGGCAGCAACAAGCTCAAATTTGCAGCGATATATTTGAGTGTTTATTGCTTGATTTTCTTCAAAAGACTGCCGTGAGCCTTGAAGTTTTAATTGCAAATAGGTATCAGTGAGTTTTTAAAAATGTTGATCCATATGAAAGTTACTGGATCACCAAAATGAAGAGTCCGGGTTTTTTTTGGACCAACATCAAAAAATGAGCCGATCGGCAACTTTGACCGTCTATCACGAGAAAACGGACGCATTTAAATGAAATCGCTGAATGCTTCAGGAATTAACTTGTTCTATCAAGCGCTTTTCGAGAAATATTGCAAAAACGTAATGCATACCCTTTTCACCATTATCTCTTCGTTTATATAACAGTTGTCACTGTATAACCGTCTCTGGCGGTCGCGGTGCATTCTCAAGTCACTTGCGGTGAAGCACATAGCCTACATGTATTTAGTATGTCAATCCTGACTATTGCGGAGGTATTTGACTTTGAATTTTAAACCCTGAAATAAGTTGGACGATACGTTAATCGGAGGCACGAGTTACATTTGTAAATTTAAAAAAATACCGTTTCCCTTCGATTACTCCATGCGTTCCACAGGTTAAGATACACGTTAAAAATATCTGTCTTAACTTTGATCTTTTTGTCGTAAACTTTCAATCCTGAATGCTGAATGTATGCATATTCACACGAAATATTATTTTCTCAGGTTTGTCTTTCAATGTGATCGAATTATCAAATACATTTGCGCGAATTTCCTTAGTGATTTAATTCTCTTCCTATCAACATAAAATTGAAAACTATCAAATTGTTTTACATTGTATAGTATTTTAGGGTTATAACGTTCAATGATTGTGGTTTTTATAAAACCACAGTTGGTTTAGTTGAAGTGTTTTTAAGCTTTAGCTTGATGCAGATGAAGCGATTAAAGCCAATATTCGGACAATTGTGTGTAGGCCTACAGTTACGCTGTCCTAACTGTCAAGCTTCGCATTGTGGTTCATTAGTATTCATCATCCATGCATGCATTTAAGAATGAAACATTGCTTCTCACAATATTATCTGGATATGTCTTCTATTATGTCAATATCCAGTATACATATTTTTCATACGATACAAATGAAAAGTAATGAAAACATGACCGAATTTTCTTTTCCTCACACCCAGGTACCAGTTTCAAGTGACAAACTTTACATCATATTACAATTTAACGCTTGTTGGAGCATCGTGGATGGTCTCTGAAAATGACGCCTTTGTTAACTATTATTGGTCCCAAAGTGGTGTACAAAACGAGGATGCTTACTGCTCTGGCAAGCCTGGTTATGCTAAACCTTGTAAGCCTACGTCCGAGGGCGCCACGGGGTACCTTGTTTCTCTTCTGTCATTGGGAATTGGATTGCTGCTTTGCAACATCAATTAAGGCTGAATTACATCAGTATCATTTGCAAACAGCATGGACTTTATGTTTGCAAAATGTTGTTCACAACCCATGTACAAGTATACCAGTTTATAACGAGAGGTTTTCAAATTACGCCTGTCATATTTACATAGGAAATCAATAATCAATATAATACAGCTAGCTGCATTGTGGTACTTCAATATTTTACACATATCAAGATATATGTACTGTTGTAACGTAAATCACCTTCATTTAACACCGTAGGATTTGTTTTTGTAACATGAGATATGTTTGTGTTTCTTGCTGCGTATTTAACAATGTATAATTCCGTAAAAATATAAATAGTAAAGTTTTGTGTCGATGCAGCGATGGAAAGGGATATGTAAGTTCTGCCCATCTATTGTCGAAGATTAAAAGATTGAACATGATTCATTCCAGTCTTAATAGTAAATGTTTTGGTCCTACTTGTATGCCGAGGTTTCCAATATATGTCTTTTAGTGGTACAGATACAGTGTTGCTTGATTTTATTCATGAATGGATAGTTTGTGCTGGTGCATAATACATGTTTTATTTTTTTGTTTCCATGTTATGATTCATTTGCCTTAGTTTCCACCACCGAGAAGAATAAAGAATGTAAAAAGTTGGTATTGAAGCAAAATTTTTCATGCTTTTTGCCGGAGACAGCGTTCTCTAATGTATACCTTGCCTTTTGAAAACTTTTGTCCGATTCTGCTTTCACGGTCTGATGTATGAGAATCTATTATTATAGTTGATGATATGGTCTCTTATATGAAGTAGCCCTTTGAATTTTTATGTGCGGATGTCTTACTTTAGTTCGGTGGGCGAATTTGATATTTGAATTTCAATATGTAGATAATGTGATTGCGGTCAAAGAAGGATTGCGATTTATTGCCTTCGAACGGTTTTTAACTCAGCTGACTAGTCAGTCGGCAGATTGTATAGGATGGCCAGTCGTTCATCGTACATTCACATTTTCGACTTCTTGTCCAAAACCGTTTGTTAGATCCCCTTCAAACTTGGTGGGATTTACCTTTGTTGGGTGACTACCGGATTTGATCAAACGGTCATGCTGCAGTGATATTTGGATATATTTTTTATGATTTTCTTGGTCCATTTTTGACCAAATTCTTAAAAAATCTTCTCCAAAGCTGTCTGGCCAATTGTCTCAAAATCTAATAGGGACAATTTTAGCTACACCAGACTTGTTCAAGAGGTGACCCTGCATTTTCCCATTTTTTATGACTTTTTGTGTGGTTTTGCTATTTTCGACTGCTTCTCCAGAACTGTCACTCAGATTGCTCTGAAACATCGTGGATTTGTAGCTTGTGGGCAAGTTAAACAAAGTTTTCCACTGGATGGTGATACTCTGGATCCCTGATTGTTTAACCACTTTTTCGATTCTGGTACTTGTTGATCAATACATGCATTCCTATCGATTACTATGCAAATCAATGGAGATTGCAGTGGTAATTCACACTTTCAACTTCTCCAAAACCATCATCCAGATTCACTTCAAACTTTGTGCAATACACAGTATGCACATTAATTTCAGGCCACAACCTGAACATGAACAAGCAGCAAGGTGGAGGTCAGATTGGTGCAACACACAATGGCAGCAATACCTCGAGCGCCCGTAGTACTTCTAACGAAAACAGCGATATACTATCTACTCCTAGTGGGAACCTTGAATCGCAAATTGGTAGAGGAATTATACGTCCTTGGCCATCACCCACGGATCAAACACCGCCAGCTAAATCCAGATGTGAGGATGTTGATGAGAGTGTTCATACGAGTGTTCGTGATTTTTTTTCGAAAAAATGACTAGTCCCAGAATTGAAGCATGGTTCAAGAGAATTATCGGCGAAGTTATTAGCGCGGAGGTGAGTGCTCAGAACAAAAAGATTGAAGATATTGAGACCAAACTCAAACACTCAAGTGAGCAGTATGAGCTGCTGGAAAAAAGAGTGAAAGATCTTGAAAAGGGGCGCGATGAGGCCCAGCCGTATAGAAGAAGGAATTGCCTACGTGTGGGCAAAGGAACCTGAAAGGGAAAATGAGAATATGGACGAACTCATCGTTAATCACGCAAAGAAATTGGAAACGAATCTGAAACTCGAGGACATTAGCCGATCACATAGAATTGGTAAAAAGGTAGAGGGAAAGCCTGGATCGAGAGCCATCATTGTGAAATTCATCAAATACCGGAATAGACAAAAATTTTATTCAAATTTATCAAAGTTTGCCAGACTTTCTATTGTTCTACGTATTCACTCATGCATTTCACGCACATACACTATTTCTACAATATCATATTAGCTGTCATTATTCTTGCCACTCTACAACTCCATATCTCATGTAAACTCAGCAGAATGCCTCATACATTTACAGATATGATATTCGGTATAACAACAGGTTATATTTGTCAATCTCTGGTTTAACTTACATCTAGATTAACAATCATTTTCATATGAACATCATTACATTTGTGATGATCTTGCCCTCTTTTGTTGCAATGTTTATACACTTTTTGTTTTCTGCACTCTCTCGTGCTCTTGCTTATGTTACTTTACTTGTTGTTTCGAAGACTATGTTCTCCAGCAAACAATGTCATATACTTATTGTGTTTTTTTTTGCAAACAAGAATGCATTCATTTTCTGTTATGTCACAGAGTGTTCAGCGACGGACATTACCCAGTATGATACCCCCTAATGGGCATCAATAAATCAATATTCGGCTGTGGTAGGGTTATTTCACAACAATGATGGGTTCATGTTTCTGTCCATGTCTGCGAACGTGTCTACATGTACATATCAAGACCTTAGTTTCATCCTCTCCCTTACCTTCCTCATAGTATTTGCCGCAGTATTACTTACCGTATGTCTATGCCATCTGAGACATGTGACGCTTCTTATATTTCAGGTGCTCTGTTCATATACTTCATTTCTTTTGAGAGGATTAGAAAAATAGCCAAAGGCTAATACAAATTCTTCTCCTCGTGTAAATACAAAATAAATACAAATATAACCGCACATAGAGTAACGTAAAGAGAAAAAAAGTGTAAAAGACAATAAGATACAACATAAAATGACAAAATACACAGTATTACGTGACACATGGGATCACAATAAAATACAAGATCGCAAACTGCCATTATTCTGGAGAGGAGGACATATAAAGCAGGAAAAAAATTGATAAGCGACAGATAATTGAACATACGTGGGTAAATGTATATATATTTTCAATGGATACTAATGTGCACAAGCCACAGATGACGACTGAAGGGGAGGTACTTGTCCGACAAAAGAACCAGGGTTACTGTTTGGCGCGGCCGAAGCACGATGGCGGCATGCCCACACTGCCACTGTGGAGCCACCATTGCGCCCTACAGCTCGGGTGTTCCTTCCCCGCCTTGTCATTGTCAGACACCTGCGGCGTGCTAATACTATTTGTAATATAAAGGACTAATTAGCTGATATATACATGAGCATACTTATGACATAATTTTATGGTCTACAATATATAAATACAATGTGACTAGCCAGTGTCATCAGTGTCGTCTCCCCTTAAGAACTTTTTGAATCTTAAAGTGCTCATTATGTATTGACTTGACGCGTCCATCAAAGAACAGTTACTGAGGAATGTAGAAGATGGGGTACCGAATAGAAGTAAATAGATTTTCTCGGTTTGACGTAAAGTTTCAAAAATAATACCTGTGTTGCCAGTGGCAAGAATTTCAGAGACCCTTGTCAGAAGAACTTGTCTATGAGTGTGGTAAAATGGACACTGCAGCAATAATGAATAATAGTTTCGGCCCGAAAGCCACAAGAGCAAGCTGGAGAATCACATAGGTTTCGTGAATAAAGATGAGCATTAAGAGCACTGAAGTCAACTCTCAGACGACTTAACAAAATATTGAGCTTCCGAGGTCCGTGTCTTAAGTGAGCGAGTCTGGATGGAAAATATATTAATCTAACCGATGTTTTAAAAGTACTTAAAGATGGAGCATTCCTTACTTGAAGTGGAAGTGTATTCCACAGGCGAGTGGTTGATGGAAAGAAAGAATTATTAAATTTCAATTTACGCGAGTGCACTAATGTGCGATCATTAATGTTTCTCAACGGGTAATTAACCCTATCTGCGTTATGTACAGGAATCAAGTCTTGAAGGTATTGAGGGCATGTGCCAGTAACAATTTTATAATACATAATAAGCTTGTTAAATTTCCGTCTATCTTCCAGACTCGCCCACCCCATACAATTTGAAATTTTGACTTGGCTAGATGTTTTCATCGCACCAGATACATACGAAGATGCTTTGTATTGGACAGACTCTAATTGTTTCTTACCTTTCTGTGAGCAATTGTCGAAAATAGGTACAGCATATTCAAGGATGGGCCGAATAAATGACGTATACATACTTTCTAATGCATTACATGGTAATAAGGGAGAACAATATCTGATGCAACCCAAACGCAACGATGCCTTACTGCAAATATAATTAATGTGACTATCTCAGGATAAGTTTGCAGAGAGAATAACACCAAGATGTTTGTGCTCATGAACGCGTTTTACAGGTTCGTTCAAAAATATCAACGGGTTGTGAGCCGGTTTCGTTTTTTTAACAGAGACAATCATTTCTTCTGTTTTACTTGGGTTAAAAACTACTTTCCATTTCTTACCCCATTCTTTTAAAACAGATAAGTTTTCGTTCAGACTGATAGTCGTTTCTTCAGGTGTGTTAACAATTTTAAATAAAGTTGTGTCATCAGCAAATAGATAAGCTTTACAAGTTAAATCATCGACTAGATCGTTTATAAAAACAAGAAACAGCAAAGGCCCTAGAACACTTCCTTGAGGGACACCAGATTCTATTGTTAACCAGTTGGAGGAACAACCGTCAAGTACTACCCTTTGCTTCCTGAAGCTTAAATATGATTTTACCCATGACAAAAAAGGGTCACAGACTCCAAATTCACGTAATTTATGTAGTAGACCACGATGCCATACGCGGTCAAAGGCTTTTGATACATCCAGAAAGACCATTCTTACTTCTTTACCTTGATCAATAGCTTTGCATAATTCGTGGACTATACTAATAAGTTGATATACGGTCAAATCTAGTTTTTTGAACCCTGAATTACAGTGAGTCAACAGATCATTAGAAGAAAGAAAGTTGTATAACCTTTTAAATATGCAGTTCTCAAATACTTTGGACATTGAACACAGAAGAGAAACAGGTCTATAGTTTTTTGAGCAATGGGGATCATCTTTTTAAATATAGCACAGACGTTCGCTTCTTTCCATGGATTTGGAAAAGTAAAGGTATTTAGAGATAAGTTAAATAATCTGGTGAGAGGAGCGTAAATGTATGGTACAAAAAGACGCAATACTTTATTTGGAAGACCATCAGGGCCTCCCGTTTTACAGATTTTCAACTTTCTTAACAGATCATCAACCTCATGCTCCTCTGTTACAATATTTTCAAGTCTCTCTTCAGTTTTCATGTGAAGGTCAGGTAATTTTGAAGAGGGATCATCAGTTACCCACTGGGAAGCAAAGTAATTATTAAGTGCATCAGCCTTATCAACAGGGTTCAAAAGAATAGATCCATTTTCTATGATAGAAGCTATAGGTGGTTTATTGTTCCAACCACAAACAGTTTTTAAGGTTTGCCACCATTTTTTAGTTTCAGTCAATTTATTACTTAAAATATCATAAACTTTACCATAATAATCAAGTTTGGCCTTTCTCACCATAGCAACAACTTCGTTTCTCAACCGGTGATAGTAATTCCAGTCAAGCTCACCACCAGATGTTCTTGCTTTTTGTACGCACGGTCCCTTACTCTCATATGGTGCCTTAATACACTTGTCATGAATGGTTTATCATGAGGTCTGATGGTTACTTCTTTGTGTGGAATGCAATCGGATGCTATTTCGTTCAAAAACGTAGTCAAACTTTTACAGATATCATTGACATCACAATTTAAGAAGATAGCATCCCACGGTGCTGCAACTAAGGAATCATGGAGTTTGTCTCTGTCAACCCTTGAATAGTTCCAAATAATCTTTTCATAAGCTGCATTTTTTACAAGTTGAATATTTGTTGATACTAGAATACACTCATGATCGCAAGTTGAAATGAGTGAAAAGTTTGTGGCCTTACGATCAAGAGAATCCTTTATTACAAACACAAGATCAAGGTATGACTGTCCTCTAGATGGCTCTGTAACTACTTGTTGTAAGTTAAGTCTATGAATGGTATTAAGAAATTCATAATCAAAACCACTTTTGCAAACCCCATCGGTCCATGAAATACCTGATAAATTAAAGTCACCTGTTATGAATATTGCATTAGGCAATTCAGATATCAGTTTAACAACAATGTCTTCAAAAGAACTGAGAAAGTCTCTACTTTCAGCCAAATCCTGACCTGGTGGTCTGTAAAAGGTAGCGATGAAAATTTTGTGCTTATTAATGGTGGTTTCTAAAACCAAACACTATAAATTAGGCAACTGTAAATCGTTTCTTTGTTTGTAGGTTAAAATTTCAGAAGAATACATCGCCACACCGCCACCATGTCTATTACGGTCGCACCTAATGGGCGATTGAAATCAGGTGCTCTCCACGAGTATTCATCCAAACCCTGCTCCAGTTGATAATATTGTTCTCAATAAGTTATCTGTGTGTCATGCTAACGTTCGCAACTTAAAATCTGATGGTAAACTCGAAGAAATAAGTATTTTGGCGGAGTCTGAAAAATTGGAAGTCATTTCTTTATCTGAAAAATGGCTTGATAATACCTACATGATGCTTTATTGGCAATTGAAGGATCTCAAACTCCGTTACGTAAGGATCGCGAAACTGGTTTGGGGGAGGGGTTGCCCTGTATCTAAAAGACAATCTACCTATTAGAAGATGTGCGGAGCTGGAGAGTCCGATTAGTGAATGCATCTGGGCTGAAATTACTGTCCCTTCTGGTAAACTGATCCTAGGTGTTAATTATTGCCCACCAGGCAAATCTACCGCAGAGAGAGAGACCTATTTCTAGACAATTTATCTCACTCCATTTCGTCTGCTATCGAACTTAACCTTGAAATACTCCTATTAACAGGTGATTTTAACGATCGCGGTGTAAGTTGGGATTCTCCCCACACTGACAGTGAACTCGGACAGCGCCTCTTTGATCTGTTGGCTCAAAACAACCTGCATCAGCTCATATCCGAACCTACTCGTGTGTCGGAGTACTCTGTAAACCAACTGGACCTCATGATAACTGACTCCCCTGGCTATATCCTTAAGTCCGGAATACTCCCTCCTGTCTCGTTGTCTGATCATTCTGTTGTCTTTTGCTCTTTCTCTGTAAATCATTACAAGGATCGCCCCTGCAAACGCTCTGCCTGGAACTTCAAGAGCGCTGATTTTGTCAACTTGAACAATGTACTCCATCAAGCTCCCCGGGAAACTGGTTTCACAGTTTTTGACACCATTAGTGACACTGTGTCATGCTGGTCAGACCTATTTATTGACACGTATAAACAGTTTATTCCGTTCCGAGAGGTCACCATTCGACCCCGGGACAAGCCTGGGATCACCTGTAGTATCGAGAGGGTAATGAAGCAGCGCAATCGCGCGTGGAACAGGTATAAATGCCACACACAAAAGCCTCGGCCTCACACGCTCCTCACTACTCAAAATATCGAAGCCTCTTCCAGTTATACAAACGTAAACGTAACTTTACAGTCAAAGATATTAAAAACTCCATTCGTCTTTACTTTACCAAACTCCGATCTGAACTGGACTCAAGACTCAGAGAGATGAACCCTAAAAGGTGGTGGAACCTTAGCAAATGTATTCTCGGTCACAAACTTTATCAAAACATTCCAACTCTTATTGACGATGGAAAGAATATTTCCTCCGACATAGAGACGTCTGTGACATTCAACAAGTATTTTGCTGATCAGTGCAAGACCCCGCATGATGACAATCCTTTGCCCTTACCCGGCCTTGCCTTTCGGACTGAGGCTCGCCTGTCTATGTTTCAAGTGTAAGTAAATGAAGTGGAAAAGATTTTACAGTCTCTGAAAACTAGTTCTGCTTCTGGTCCTGATGGTATAGGCAACACCCTTCTTAAATATTGTGCCCCCTCAATCTCACGTTCTCTCACTGATCTATTCAATCTCTGCTTATCCAACTCATATTTTCCAGATCCCTGGAAGATGTCCAACGTGTGCCCCATTTTTAAGAAAAGTAACAAACAGTCAAAGAAAAATTATAGGCCTATTTCACTCCTCTGTAATGTCTCTAAAGTACTTGAGCGACTAGTTTATAACATCGTCTATGAGTATCTTACCTGTAACAATTTACTTTTTGCTAAAAACTCTGGCTTTAAGAATAACGATTCCACTATAAATCAACTTGTTAGCATACGTCATACTATTTACAGTGGCCTTGAGTTGGGCCATGAGGCCCATATGGTTTTTCTGGACATATCCAAGGCCTTTAACAGAGTCTGGCACGCTGGTCTACTTTTTAAACTGAAACAATTGGGGATTGAAGATCCTGTGTTACTATTTATATAAAGCTATCTCTCACACCGACCTCATCTTGGCCCCCTATAGAGGCTGGAGTGCCCCAAGGTTCCATCCTTGGTCCCCTACTTTTCCTCTTTTACATTAACGATATCACTGTCAACATCACCTGTCGCATCGGTTTATTTGCAGATGATACCAGTGTTCTTGAAATTGTCCTCGAACCAATGGCCACAGTTGAAAGCCTTAATTCTAATCTTATACAAATTCATCTTTGGGGCAAGCTCTGGCAGATGACATTTCATGCCATAAAATCCATCTCAATGACCTTCTCAGCTAAACGACATTAAAGCTAGATCACCCTTCCCTACTTCTTGGAAACACTCTGATACCTGAGGCTACTCTACATACACATCTTGGAGTTAGAATTTCAAGTAATTTGTCATAGCACCAGCATATAACACGCATTGTTAATGAAGCCAGCCAACGGCTTGCTCTTTTACGCAGACTCAAATACAAACTCTCCCGCCAGACACTCATAAGGGTTGTAGAGTACAATGATTCGTCCTATCCTCGGATGTGGGTGTGTCCTGTTTGGCAATTTCACTAAAAACCTGTCACAATCTATAGAAGTTGTGCAGTATGAGGCAGCCAGGATCTGGCTTAGCGCTACTAGATACACATTCCACGTGTCTTACTTCTCGAAGAGCTTGAATGGCAAACTGTGGAAAATCGGAGGAAACACTTTATTCTTTTCTTTAAAATGTATAATAGGTTGACTCCACAATGCCTACATGATCTCGTTCCTCGTGACGTTGCATTCACTACTGGGCGTCTATTGAGAAATCGCACTGTATTACGCCAAATTAGGTTCATCACCAATCGCTTCGGCGATTCATTCCTCCCTTCTGCTATCAAATTATGGAAAAACCTCCCGGTTGATGCTCGTCTCACCAATTCCCTGCCACAGTTTAAATCCAAGTTAAATCTATTACTCTTAAATGTTGACAAAACGCCCTCGAACTTTAAACATGGAAGTCGTTTCCTGAACATATACCACACGCAGCTACGTCTCAACTCCTCTGTTTTAAATGCCCATCTACATCATGTCAATATCTTCCAGCCTCAACATGTGCATGCGCTCATCCTACTGAAGATACGAAACATTACCTTTTGTTCTTCCCCAAGTTCACTGTGCAAAGGGTCCGTCTACTGATTACTGTGTGTCACTTACTCACTCCAGGTGTAAATCCGACTCTAATAGTTCAGTGCTCTAGTGACATTTTACTAAATATTCTCTAGAAAGGTAGTGAGGATTTGCAAGACACTGATAATGTATTCATCTTTGAGGCTGTTCGGGCATTCTGATCAGAATCTAGACGTTTTATCTACTAATTTGGTATATGATCTAATTATAAGTCGCCATTATTTGGCATTAATTGTATTATTCTTGCACAAGCCGTGAATTTAGTATTCTGTTCTCGTCCAGTGTGTATTATATATATTCCTGTGCGTCCTTGTATGTATTGGAGAGCCTCCAGATTAGTCTTTGTATACTATTAGGCAATCCAGAAAAAATAAATATGTTTACAATTACAGCTATCTCTACCAAGTTTGTTCAAAAGATCACGTGTCCATGATTTTAAAATTTTGATTTGTTTGGTTCATTTTTGGTTCAAATTTTGAAAAATATTCTTCAAACCGCTCGGCCAACTCCTTTGAAATTGCTTTTGGGCTAAATCTGGGACCCCCCCCCCCCACGCATCTTAATTTGTTGAACAGGCGGCAATGCATTATTATTATCATAATTACTGTTATTATTATTATCATCATCATCATCATCATCATCATCATTATCATTATTATTATTATTATTATTATTATTATTATTATTATTATTATTATCATTATTATCATTGGGGGGGGGGGGAGAGGGAGGCTCTTTATAGCCGTGCCCACTTAGTTACACGATAGTGTAATAACTCGGGATGAAACCTGTCCAAAACCACATTACTCTCTTCACATAAGTTATATTTTGTGATTGTAGTGGTAGCTTGTGTCAAAATATGAGTTTCTTACAAGTTTGAAATAAATAAATGTTTGTCAATAATTATTTTTCATTCATTGTTTTCAAGAATTTATCAGAATAGCATCCAACAATTTTTGGACTACAATATTGATGTCGGATAACTCAACTTGAGTACATCAAATCACATTGTGATTGATAGTTTCACGTTAAACAAAATTAAAAAAAAAAAAAAAAAACCTGCATAGAAGATTTGCTTTAAAGCAAATCTATCTGTGTGCCTTCAAAAGTTGTAAATATTAAATGCTACAACTTTTATCCTTTGGTACTTCACATTACATTAAGCTTATGGCTGGATGCAAATTTCAAAGTCCAAATGACCTTGACCTTTGACCTTTACAGGTCACATGTAAATTGCACAATGTTACAATACCAACAATTTAAGCCCAACATGAACCGAATTGGATGAAAATTGACCAAGTTATGGCAAGATAAAACTTTCAAAGGGCCAAATGACCTTGACCTTCGCCCTTTTGAGGTTACATGTTCTTATAAAAATGTGTAGTGTTACAATACCTACATGATTAGAGTCCAACATGAATCGGATTGGAAATTGGCCCAAGTTATGACTGGATGCAACTTTCAAAAGTCCAAAGGACCTTGACCTTTGACCTTTAGAGGTCACATATACGTTTCAAAAATGTGCAGTGTTACAATAGCCACAGCTTGAGCCAACATAATTAAATTTGGATAAAAATTGACCACGTTATGGCTAGAAGAAAGCCATCATCGAAAGTGGCCTTTGACCTTGAAATGACCTCTGCCTGAAGTGAACCTTGACCTCAAAAATGACATTTTGGCCTAAAACTGACCTTTGACCTTGAGATTTGAGATGACCTTTGTCTTGCTTTGATCGAACTCCTATATACTCGGAGCGACATCTACTATAGTATATAAGACATTGAAGATTTAAAACTTTAATTAGCCCTCATTTGCATAATTTTGAAAAGCATGATTTCTCATAAAAAGGCGAGATTTCATCTACAGAAGTATAGTTGTGCCAAGTTTGGAGTTTCTACGTGTAATACTTTTCAAATGAAATGTCGGACAAATTTGCCTGTAGAGAAGAAAGAAAGAAAGAAAGAATTCCTAGAAAAACAATATGTCTGTGTTGGCACAGAGACATAACCACCTACCTACTTACCTACCCTACTTATTTGCTTCACTACAGCAATAAACACAACATTTTTTTTTAGGCCTGACCAACGCTACTTGCCAGGTCAGAATATAAGTGCTGATATCGTATAATATTACAGTCTTATTTTCCTCAAAAAAGTTACCCCCTGTGACATGGATTTTTGACTCATAATCACTTTTTTGTACAGATATCTTACTTATTTTTTGTTTGGCCGTTTTAGCAAGCGGGGAAATAAGAGTCACAACGAGGCGGCCACCGGTGTTGGTAGTCTTTCCCGTCGCCAAGTTAATTATTCATGTGCGAGAGGGGTTAATATAGGGTTTCCCTGTTCCCTGATTGCTTTCGAAAGAATAAAATATACTGAACCAAACAAATAATGCAACCCTTAAACTTTTTAACTTAAATATTTATTGTTACTTTCATATCACAGAAACAAATTAGATCCATATTCTGCAGTCTTTTTGGCATAACATGTGAAAAACAAAAACTTGAAACTGTCAATGAGGGCACGACCAGCTGGCAATAAACAGGGCAACATTGATTTGTAAAGTTCACAAATTGGCATGTCCACTAATACTGTGTGTGACCACCATCAGCATCTGTAACTGCTATGCAACGTCGGCGCATGGATGACACTAGCCGCTGCACCATCTGCCGGGGCACACGATCCCACTCTTCTTGAAGAGCCTGGCGAAGCTGCTGGCGGTTGGCGGGCGCTGGATCCCGTCTCCAAACACGCTGGTCAAGGTAGTCCCAAAGATGCTCAATGGGATTAATATCAGGTGAGAAGGCTGGCCATGGCAAAACGTTAATTCCTTCTCCTTGCAGAAAATCCATCGTCAGTCTAGCGGCATGGGGCCGAGCATTGTCCTGTTGAAGCAAGTGGAGTTGGTGGTGTCTAATGAAAGGGACAGCAACAGGCTGAAGGATCTCATCCCTGTAATGGGCAGTGTTAAGATTGCCTTCAATGAAGGTTAGCTGGGTTTTGGCTGTGAATGAAATTCCACCCCACACCATCACTGATGCACCTCCAGATCGATCTGTTTCCAGCACACAGGCATCTGAGTAGCGTTCTCCCCTTCGTCGCCAAACACATGTCCTACCATCTGCATGATACAGGGTGAAGCGGGATTCATCGGTGAATAGCACATCCCTCCACTGTTGATGGGTCCAGCGAGTATGGGCAGTAGCCCATTGTCGTCGGGCTTGCCTTCTTGCCTGTGTCAAAATTTGACCCCTGTAAGGACGCCTGGCGTGTAGATGGTGTTCTTGTAGTCTATTACGGACTGTCTGGGCAGATATTGTGTTATTGGTTCTGCCAGGTGTCTTGTGCAGTTCTAGTGGCTGGTCGAGTTCTGTTCCGCAGATGTGACACCCTGATGTGTCTGTCTTGTGCAGGTGTGGTTTCTCTTGGTCTCCCAGGACGTTGTCTATCAGCTGTGGCCCCAGTCTCCTGGAATCTTGTAGCAAGTCTGGATATAGTGGATTTGTGGACTTGCAGTCTTCTTGCCACCTCTGCTGCAGATAAACCAGCCTGTAGCATGCCAATTCCTCTCTCCCGATCTACTGTTGATAATCGACCCATAGTTCTTGGAATACTGTGCCAAATGAATCCCATGCTGCCCTTTAATGTCCGTGAGGGGCTACACCCAACCAGTAAAGGTGCGAATGTTTTAGTCATTTGGGTGACACTGAATCCTGCAGTTGTCCTTGATTCAGCACAACCACCAAACTTTGAAAGCCTCATATCCTCGCGCACAGTTACGCTTGGGCTGATTTCAATGTGGCCTTTTCCTTTCCTAGAATCAAAGACTTGGCAACGTTAATTTCAGGTGTCAGAGACTTGCGTAAAATAGCCAGCTGTAGTCACTCTTGATTCATAACAATGACCCCATGGCAAGGTCAGGGTACTCGACCTTGAGGTCACACTACTTGGTGCATTATTTTAGACTGATTTAACAACGGTTCGTATATTTCTGAACTTTAAATACAATTCCAATGTGAAAATAAACCCAAATGAAAAAGTTGCGTTATTTGTTTGGTACAGTATATGTTTAAATCAATTATTTATGTGTCTCCTTCATTTTCTGCGAGGCTCTCTAGCACTGGCTGACTGTTGTCCATAAAGTGAAACTGACACGTCTTCTGGTTTCTTCTCGAAAAGATTCTCTGCCGCCCCCTCCCGTTCATGGCAATATGTCTCGTTGATTTTTTTTTTTACGATCTTTTGCTTGTTCTCGCTAGCCTATTTTCAGCTTCTCCAAAGTGTCACTTAGATTGTTCTGGACCTTGGTGGAAATGTAGCCTGTGTGATGGTTAAACAAAGTTGTAAACTAGGTGGTGACACTCCGGATTTGTGATATTCAACAACTTTAAAATTCTGGTATTTGGCGCTTAATGCATGCATAAATGCATGCATGCATTCCTATTAACTACGATGTAAGTCAATGGCGATTGCAATGATAATTCACATTTTCCGCTTCTCCAAAACCGTCAACCAGATTCACATGAAACTTGGTGGGAATGTAGATTAAGGTTGGTTTGTACCAATCTTGCTCCAGTGATTCTTAACTCGCACGCCATCTAGCGGCTGGGAGGTATAGGAATGCTTGTGTAAAAGCCCGTCAGTTATTAACATTCCTATTTTCTGTCCATCAGTATTCCCCTGTATCCTTTCACCTCCAGAAAACCGGTAGACATACAAAAATCATGTTTACAGGTATCGATCGCGAGTATTTGTGCACAATTAGATGTCGATAAAAGGACACAAAACGCTTGATATATGGGCCATTGCCATTTATTGTGCACCCGGAAAAGGTGTACTTTAAACTGCTGTAATGAATAAGTACGTTATTTTATTTCATGATATGTGCATTGTCTTTCTCAGAACATGATTGGAATACACCAAATTTGATGATTGTAATATTCTGATAGTAATAAATATCAGATAATTACAAAATAAAACAGCAAATTACATTATTTTCGACATTGCGAACGTTACATTCCATGTTTGACATCTCGCCAATTCATTACGTCCTTCAGTGGTTGAACTCTATCTGCTCTGCTGACATCTACCATCATATCGGAACTCTACGCGAATTATTTTATGTCCTGGCCCTAACAATTAGGCATGCATATTCTGTCTTCAAATTTTATATATTTTTTGGTAAAAAATGTAACGATCGAAAAAAATGGATTCTTCTGTGGCAACAAGGGACAGTTTCAGTCAAAATACTGCATCAAATGCAAATGGGATCATTTTTCTTCATATTTAGCAATTCCCTCGGGAACAACTTTTTGTCTCGAGCGATTTTTTCCTGAATTTTGTGTGGTAACAACAGATTTGTCAAAAAATATTACGAGCGTGAGCCATGTGGAAGACGCCTGTTGCGTGGGAGGCTCATTATTAGCTAAGGTAAAAGTTATGTTTTGCTTAGATGTAATATAATTTCTGTATCCATGTCGATTACCAAAGACTCAAAAAAAAAAAAAAAAAAAAAAAAAAAAAAAAAAAAAAAACCCCAATAGAAAGTAAACGATGTGAAGTAACGTAAACTAATAGTTTGGCTAGTGAAGCCATTACAAATATTTGACATAATGCACACGTAGTGACAAAAAGTTTGACGTATATGTGTCAAAACTGTGTAACTCACAGAACATAGTATGTCAAAAAATGTAACGAACATGGCAATCTTGAGTGGAACATGTGTCGAGTTAGCGTTACCTTCGAAATTTCATGTCAAACACGTGTTACTTACTGCACACATGTCAAAATTTTGTTACCTACGGGACAAGCAATGTCAAAATTTTGTTACCTGCTGAATGCCTTATGTCAAGAATATGCAACGAGCATAACTTTATTGACTGATTGAAGGCACGTCCTGCCTCGGCATGACAATTTCTGGTGACATTAACGGTATACCAACCCATTCTGATAGTTTGCAATTGTCATGCAGCGGGTCATTATATCCATACTGATGTAACGTTTTGGTACCCCAGTCAATGGCAATGGCCCATATACCCCAGGTTTTTCTATTTCATAAGATCCATTGGACATGGTTGTACGGGAAGTTTCCATCCCGATGCGATAAGCAAGTAGGCCTACCCTCCCACCTCCCGCCGCGCCACCACCGCCACCTCACCCAAAACTGAACAGTGAAAGGTCGACTGTCGCATGCGGGCATGTAGTTGATAGTGATAAAAATAAAACCTTTGAATTTTCAATTTGATAATATATATATATATATATATATATATATATATATATATATATATATATATATATATATATATATATATATATATATATATGTTTGTGTTTTGATGAAGGATAATATTCAGAGCTTTGGTCAGATGGAGCACTTTCGGTACAAATGCAAAACAATTATCACACATGCGCTCTAACTACGGATAATAAGTGCGAGCGGGACTCTTGTCAAACTGAGAGGGCCGGATTCACTGGTTCACCAGCATCACTTTCATACGCGTCAACCCTTAAAATTGCCGTTGCCGCGCCACTTTTATAAAACTATGAAAACAAGAAAAAATTGATTTGCTTGTCGACAAACCAGTCGGTGTGCCTAGATAACTTTTAAAGATTGCCTATTCAGTATTTATTTAATTATTGCAATTTTTTTTCATGCGGCTATGTCACAAACATGTAAATTGAAGTTGGAAAGCATTTCAATCTATTATAGGTTTGAAGCTATTTAAGATTTAAATTTTGAGCATTTGCCTCATTTGCATAAATCAAAATGCTATAATTCTGGTTCATGTTTCATTAGATGGGGCTATGTCACAAACCTGTCAATTGAAGTTAGAATGGCACGTCTACAACTGGCAACTAGTTCATGATTCATTGATTAACGTATTTGAAGAAAAACAAGAGGTCTTGACACAAACTTAACAAAGAATATTGCCAATTTTGCCGCAAAAGGTTGTCATTTTGATCAATTTAGAGGTATGAAAACGGGAGACTCACTATGGGAACGGGTTAATTGAGAGCTATGCACTTTTTCAGCATGCAAGTGAAGATTCTGATTTGACACCCACGTTTGTTTAACGAGCTATCAGTTGCGGGCTTTTTTTTCATACCAGCACATGCGTCAGTCCTGGCACTGATGTTTCCAGGTCCCCGGGTGGCCAACGCGATTGTAACATGGGCCTCTTGAACTTGTAGATATGCCCTGGTAACCTGTACAGACAATGACAGCACGGGCGCAATATGAACTCTGTCCTAGATTGACAGTAGCGGCGACCCAGTTGCCTGCGCCCGTCTGGCCATGCCCGGCGTACTACTACTGGAACTGTCGCCACAAGTCAATCGCACAGTAGCTAGGTGGAGCTCGGTCACTCTGGGGCCACCCGTGGCAGACGGGAGTTTGCAGTAGCACAGCAAAGCGCCATTGTGGTGTCTGTTGATAGTGCATGTCGTGTTGAGCCTTCAGCCCACAAACCTATAATATTATGTTATTAATCAGTAGTTTTCATATTGGCCCAGTTACAGGTCCGAGGTCAGCCATATTGGCATGAGACCGCAGCCTCACGCCAATATGGCTGACCTCGGACCTGTAACGGGGCCAATATGAAAACTACAGATTAATGTAAATGATAATTTTATTTATTGACTATGAATAAGACAACATATCACATTAACGTTAAATGGCTAAAATGTCTAACCAGAGACCTGAACTTGTTTGATCCATTTCTCGGTCCTCTGTTGTGTGCAGTGTCACTGGTTCGAACAGGCAAAGGCAAGAACAGAAGGTTCAAAAACTGCCTAAAAGAGTGCACTGCAGTCAGTGGAGGGCTAGGGTTGTGTATTCCCACTAGTTTACATTGTAATTTGCAACTTAATAACTTAAAAACTACTGCACATAGAAACACCAAATTTCAGACAGTACATCTAGATGCATAACTAAATAGCTCACAAAAATCATATACCCACAACTACAAAAGTGACTAGTTTATTTAAGGTTGCTTTAACATGCAAACGTATGGGAATACACAGCTCTAGCTCTCCAAATGTTTGTTTGTTTGTTTGTTTGTTTGTTTATTTATACTGGGTAGCCCAATCAGCCAAGGCTGTTCTTACCTGGGGCCCAGTTACACCGCAAAAGATACACAGATATACAATAAGCAATGATAAAAGTTACAGAGGTACTCACAACACACAATATACCATTCATAAAAACAAATGATAAAACATTCCACAAAATCACGATTACAACTATTTGTACTTATTTCATGGATTCGAAATATACCCCTTGTATCTATTTTTAAAAACTGATCGGAGTCCGCCGATCGGACTTCCGTCGGTAGCATATTCCAAGTCTTGGCACCAATGAAAGAAAGCGACTGTTCAAATTTTTCGGTACGAGGTCGAGGTACATACAAATTTTGTTTTGTATGACTTCTAGTATTTCGCTGGTGAATTTCATTACAGAAAGTGAATTTGTTTGCCAAATATTGCGGGGCTGCTGAATTAAGACATTTGTAGGTCAAGGTTGCCAAATGAAAACGCCGTGGGTCCTCTAATTACTGCCAACCTAATTCCTCTATGATTAATTTAGGGCTCAAGGTATAGTCAAAATTACCACTAACAATCCGTGCACGTCGATTTTGAAGTCTTTGCAAAATGTTTTTATTCTTTTGGCAACAATTCCCCCAAACAGTATCACAGTGATCGAAATATAGTACAATAATACTGTTGTATACAACAGTTAATAAATTAGAGGAAAGAGAAAACCTGAGCCTTCCTATCAATCCTATTTTAGGGCTGAACTTTGAAACGATGTAGTTTATGTGGGAACACCAGGACAAATTAGAGTCTACGACAACGCCTTAGAGCTTAGATTCTGTTACAATGGACAGTGATTTACCGTTGAGTTTCACAGAAGTTTCATCATCACTGACGCGTTTGTGATGTCCTAATGTCACGATACCAGATTTTGGGATATTAAGGGTTTGTTTATTAATGGAAAGCCAGTTAGACGTGTCACTGCGGTCAGACAGTACCTGCAGTTTGCTTCTGTAACCGTCGGACACGAACAGTAGATAGTGGCGTAGTCAGCAAACAGTCGACATTTACAGTATTTCATTGCAGATGGAAAGTCGTTAATGTAGATTAAATACAAGGTAGGTCCCAAGGAAGAGCCTTGGGGAACTCCCAACTTTACATTTTGTACTCTAAATAGACGACCATTACAAGATACAGCTTGAGAACGACCATTAAGGTAAGACTTGAACCAAGCGTTTTCTTTACCAGATATACCGTAACTCTCTAGTTTATGTAACAAAATGTTGTGATCTATAGTGTCATAACACTTCTGAAGATCAAGAAAAGCTACTACGGTAGGAGTACCCTCATCGAAAGAATGAAGCCAGTCATCGACCATGTAATGTAGGGCAGTTTGTGTAGAGTGGTATTTAAGGAAAGCTGATTGGTCGAGAGTGATTAAATTATGTTTATTTAAAAAATCCATGTAGTCAGATTGAATATATTTGTCCAGGATTATGCTTACATGGGACAGCACTGAAATTGGACGATAGCATGAATAGTCGTTCCTCGACCCTTTATCCTTAAACATTTACGTAACACGCGCGACTTTCTAGTCCGTTGTGTATTGGGGCGAATACACACATTAGAGCTAATTCTGACCTTTCCTATTCCTCCGTCATGGCTTTGCAAAGATGCTTCGCGGAACTGGATGTCACTGGTATTGGCCGAGCAGTGTGGTACCCGAACTCAATGTTAACGTCATGTTACGATTGCGAGTTTATAAGAATGGGGAAACCATCATAAATTAACTCGTATAGGCCGAATTTTTTCATATTAGCCGAGTTTTATCTCCTATTGGCCGAGTTGACAACATCATACAGTACAGGCTAAAAATAACGCATTGATGCTGTATTGCTCATTGTCAATTAATAATACTCTATGTTATACTTTTATGTTCTGCCTTCCCGGATTGGACGCGTGTGGTCCGTAGTTGCAGCAGTTTTTACTTGACAGAATGCTATCATTGATAATGCTTGTAGGTCCATCGTTTGTAACAAACATGAGACCTATATTCTCTGAAATATTATTTTGAGAATGTCTGAGAATTTGTATGCAGGTTTGCATGCCAGTTTCCTGTTTTTGTAAAGCAGCCTGTTTCTTGTTTGAAAAAAAAAAAAAGGGGGGGGGGGTAAAGGAACATGTATATGCTAACAGCAGTGATGATGGTCTTACACAAAGGTGATCTTGATATCCTGAAATTCACGGGACTATTTCAACTTGTGCGTGAATGTACAGTCAGCTGAGCACATGACTGTCACAGTCCTCTTGTTGGAAGATTCGAATTTTGTCATGGTAATGGTGTTGATTATTTAGCACTTTTTTGGATAAAATATGCATTTTTTTCTGCACAAACAAACTAAATGTGCCAACAATTTGCCAGTTATATGCCATTTCCAAAAACTGATGCATTTAGCGACGAAATGAAGTCCATTGTCATAGTAGCTCACAATAGAAATTTGAAAAAAATACATTTCTCCATATAAGTTCCTGGTCCAGAACGGAGTAAGTATTGAAGGATAACATTTGAGAGAAGTGTCTTTCACTTCGTATATTTTGTTAGAAAAACAAATCTATTTGCATCTCGTGCTGCTGTTTGGACAAGTAGGCAGGTTCATTAAAGTCCTCACCCAACTTACAGTAGTCTCATTCAGTCAACAATGCATAGGCATGTGCATACAATCATTTGCCTGTAGATGGATGAAGGGCACAATTAAGCAATTTGTTTGTGTTAAGTATGGTAGAGTATGGCTACAGTCTTACTGTGTCAAAGTCTGGTCCACTTACTCTATCATGCTAGCCCATCTCCTTTAATCCTCTGAGGAAGGAAGAAGATAACGCCTACTGGAAGCCATGTCCTAGCTCCTGATAAAAGAAGCCATAGACATACTAAGGGATGTGAGTCCATTGGGTTCCTACAGCTCTCTGTTTCTTGGTCCGAAGGCAGCTAGCAGCTGGAAACTAGGGATAGATCCTTCCACACTGAGCCCCTTCCTGGAAAGGGAGTCAGTCAGGATTGGTGACAGTTGCCTCTACCTCGGCAGCTCTGATGAAAGTGGGCTGGGCCACGTTCATCGATCTTAAGGATGCGTACTTCGACATCACTATTGTAATGTCCAGAAGTAAGTTCTTTCAGTTCGTTGTGGAATACAAGACCTATCAGTTTTAGGTGCTTCCTTACGTATTAGTGCTGGCACTAATGGTCTTCACTTGGGTAGTGATTATGATATTATAATATGTACACAGGCACCACACAGTTTGCCTGCATTTGCTAAGATGACTCATCGAGCGCTGCATTATCAGATGCTGTGCTGGGATGTATGTTTAGCTCTGACAATCTGCTGACAGTTCGATCTACTTATGCACGTCTAGAAGTCCAGTCTGGACACACATGGATATGACTTCTTGGGTTAGTGTTCGAGGTAGTACCATTCACAGCTTGGGTGTTAGAGGGCTGATCTCAGCAACTGTTGGAGCTGCTGAAATAGTTCAATGTTCAACACTCTCCACCAGCTTGGACATTGATGCAACTCATCAATAATTTCACGTGCATGGACTTAAAAGGCATGCTACACTACTGAATGCTTTGCATACCGTTTTAACTAAACTTCCATGACCTCTGGGATAAGAAGACCATGTCAATTCACGACCTGATCCAATACTATGGAGGAACAGAAGGCCCTCAGGTTGTTCCCTTACGCCCTCCCCCATGGGTGACAGGGTGATCCCGGCAGCCCCTTTATGATTAGAAGACACTCCTGTTTTAGGTGACTTGAGCAGGATCGAGTGTGCAGCTGCACTCTTTCACAGCATCAGTTAATTAGGGGCGTAGGCGATCCATCTTAATGTTTCAGCTTCATGTCTTCCCTGAGGTAGCATGTACTTTATGGGTAAACCACAAATTAGATGGATTCCCATTTCATCCGAATTTTTGCAATAATGATAAACAGTATCTTTGTGTCCTTACAATGCTTGTTAGGTACAAGTATGGGCAATTCAGCTACATACACATGGCAGGACACTGTCTTTATATCAAACTAATTTCGACTTTTTTGATTGATAAGTATGGCCAACGTATACATAGCTGCATAACCTATATTCATTTGTAATCACAGTCACATATTTTGTTGGTATATTTCTGCATGGTAATGATATTGATGGAAGGAAAATGTATGTAATTGACATTGATTTGCATTCTTGAAATTAAAATTCTGCAAAGAATTTGATATTTTAAAGTGGATGGAAATTAAAATTTAAGACTAAATTTTGTAGCTTTGACTCCGAAGACGACATTTTAGGAGAAATAACATATTCATGTCTCTCAGGCTGCCGAGGCTTAACTTGTTGAGGGCAGACATCTTTACCAGCCTCAAGTTGGATACTTTAATTGTGATGAACGAGAATCCAAGGAAAGTGTACTATATGGGCAGTACTGCAAAGATTTAAAACGAAACAAAGCCATACAATATGTAATAAAAAGTCGTACCTGATGGTACAGAGAACAAATGGAGTCTGCTATTTGTGGAGTGGCGGGTGGACCATAACAATAGGATATGGCAGACTCGGAGTTCATACAAAGATAGTGTCATTCCTTATTCTCTTCTCAAGTTGAATGGCAAGGAATTCAGCTTTGCAATTTATTAGCGAAATGAAAAATTGAAGTAGGGGGATATAAAAGAAACACTTTTTACGTCACTGTTGCTCTTTGGATAGTGCTGAAACACAGTAATAGCCTGTAAAATTGTTGCCTGATTAAAATTTCTATGAGACCGAATATGTGTCATCGACGCAATGGTGAAATATGCAACCGAAATAGGTGCTGGTTTAACCAAGAGGGAAACTGGTGTCGACGAGACGACAACAAACTGTGACATATTCTTCTTACCATATTTCGAGGCAGAGAAACTGAAAGACTCGGAGAATACCATTATGCACAGTGACTGTCACAGTCTGAGTGGTACAAACTTTTTCCCATTGCCCTCCGCCCCCCCCCCCCCTTCCGAAAATTGAACACGGGTCACAGAGATGGTGACAGGCAAACATGTTGCTGCTCAGCCAACCATGCACAAAATGTCCCGACAGATGTGTTGTCAGACTTTTCAAAGGGTATATGCCACGCGATTCAAATGTATACCTTTAACTTGTTCACTAGACAAACCAACGCATGCCATATGGCATGCGAAGAAGCTGCTCTGCAGAAATTTACCCTCTGGTGCAGTGAAGGTCATATAATCCTGTGCAAAAGTTCAGAATTATCAGACATGTTGATATTAATGATGATTTTCCCCCGTGCCACTGAATATTGTTGGATGCACCGCCATACACAAAGGGCTAAAGTACTAAAAATATCAGATTTCTAGGTCATTGCTAATTAAGCCTGGGTCAGGTCAGAACATTGCTGCACATACAAATACTGTTGTTAATTATAAGGAATATAGTGTATGTCAAGTGTAGGCACACGTGAATCCTTGGTGGCAAACACGATGTGAGTCTATGTTTCGACCTGTGGTGCTCCAATTGTTGTCTGATCGTGACCATGCAGTCCATTTCACTTGTAATTGTAGATTTTGTCTACAATACGCAGCATTCATAGTTATGAATTCCTGAGCATTTTTTTTTGCATAGAATGACACAATAATTATTATGAAGCGCGTGGTAAGTTTTGAAAACATTCCTTCAGCAGATATCATTTATCACTTGTTTGTTGATAAATTCAATTTCGTGACAGTAAATGATGCTAATAATATCATACCTTTTCCGGTTGAAATAAAACTGAATCAATAACTTTCCATGCCAGAGGTTGGGCTCTCAAGGCCTAACCCATGTCCAGGAAAGCTTTCGACGTGGGACATGCTATCCTGATGGACCTGATGAACAATTCTTAATCATAATGTTTTCTGTGCAGAGAAAAAGCTCAGCAGAAACATGGAAGCAGGTGACACTTCACATCCGGACATTTTTGGGTGGTTTGAGCCGGAACGGGCCGCATTTCAGGAGCAAAGTTGCCAGCAAAATACTGTAATTTTGACAGGGAGTACTGTTCGAGTATTCAGCACAGTTCTTGTAAAAACCAGGGATATGAAGCTTGGTAATTTACGTTAGGTGTCAAGCAGTTTGGGTATAATTCTGTTAAGAATAAAGTACTACCACCTCCACGACTACTACTAGTACGACTACTACTACCACTTATACTACTACTGCTACTAGTAATAAAGCGTTGCGAGCATTTTTTGTACCAACCTTGCAAACTATTATATGTACCTTCACCATTGAACTGCATTCTGCATAACATTTTCTTCATATATTTTTCTCCTACAAGGATGAGACACCAAGTTTTCCACGGAATTTAATGTAACACTTATAGTTTGCTAAATACGGACAGAACATTGTAAATCGACGACGGTGCACTAAGGACAAAAGAGATTTAGCGTGTTTCAAGGTCACACATTTACCCATCATCTGCGCATGTGATATACTATCATTTACTTGTTCAATAATTTGGACCAGATAGTGTAACTGGAACTCAGACAGTCTTGAAAAATTTCACCTTGGTATGACTTCTAAAAGTCCTTATCGCTATATAATAAATAGCGCCACCGCAAATACATAAGTACTATCGTGCCTGTATCCCGGAGCAGCCGTGACTGTATCGCTAGAGAAATTCTCAAATATGGATTCGTAAGTAAACCTATCATTTCAACACTTTTTTGTAGGATTTATATATATCAATCGGCAAATGATGCACAAAACATATTAAAACATGCATACGCTATAATCTTTGTCTCGCAAATTGCTTTTTAACGATATTGTCTTGTGACTTTTACTATGAGCTGCCCTATCTATCAAGTCAGCTCCATGTCTTGAAGGTTTAAAAAGCTCATTGAAAACTTATCTCTTTCTTAATCTGCTTTTCAGATGCAATTTCGAAATGGTTAAATTATAAACTAGATGTAATATCTCCATTTTAACGCCATCAGCTGAGTGATTAGTATCCAGTTTTCATGTAAAGATACTTGAATATGTATTTTTCCTGGAAATTCGTGCTTTACACACGAGTATTGTAGGAGTTGTATATATCTTATATATACCGACTAGCTTGTTGTTCAAAAATATTTTTCTTACTAAGTACTTGTATGTTGGAAGCAATGTGCGCGAATTATTATTTTAAACTTAGACTGGAAAAATACGCAAGTATTGCACAGGAAAATTATTATTATTATTATTATTATTATTATTATTATTATTATTATTATTATTATTATTATTATTATTATTATTATTATTATTATTATTATTATTATACCCCCTTCGAAGAAGATGGGGCAAATAGCATTGCTGATGTCAGTTGGTCTGTCGGTTGACTATGGTTTCTGCACCATACCTTAAGAAGTTATTGAGATAGGACTTTGATGTTGCCCAGGCATATAATCTAGTATAAGGGCTAGGTGAACTATGAAGGTTGATGACCTTGACTCTGGTTCCAAGGTCATGAGGTACTTTGGTAATAGTTGGTTTTCGAGCAAGTTTTTATGATAGGACCTGTATATTGCAGAGGGTTATAGTCCTTATCCAGGGCTAAATCATGGTCCATGATCGGTGACCTTGAACTTAATTCAAATGTCACAGTGACACTTTAGTGAACTTGGTTTCTGCATTGTAACTCAAAATTTAAGCCATGACTTAGATATTCCACATGGTAATAGTCCTCAATTAGGGCTTGGTCAGCTAAAAAGATGGATGACCTTGACTAAATTCCCAAGGTCACGTCACCAGGTCGGTTGGTGGAGAGACTGTGGTTTGCGCATCATAACACAAAAAGTTTTTGAGGTAGGACTTTGATAGTGCCCAGGTATATACTCCTATGTAAAGGCCAGGTGAAGTTTGAGGTTGGTTGACCTCATTTAAGGTCACAGAGGTATTGTATTAGCTTTTGGTTGCGGCACAATAACTAGAAACATTTTATGATATAACCTGTATATTGCACAGTATTATAGCCTTTTTCCACGGCCAGATCAAGTTCGAAGATGGGTGACTTTGACCTAGATTCAAAGTTCCCAAGGTCACTTTAGTGAACTTCGTATTTGCATTGTACCTCAAAATGTGAGTTATGACTTAAATATTGCACCTGGCAATAGTCCTCAATTAGCGCTTGATCAGCTGAGAATATGGATGACTTTGACCAAATTCCCAAAGTTACCAGGTCAGTCGGTCGGTCGGTAGAGGAACTAGTTTCTGCACCATAACTCAAGAAGTTTTTTGAGATAGGACTTTGATAGTGCCCAGGTATATACTCCTATGTAAGGGCTAGGAGAAGTATGAAGGTGGTTGAACTTGACCCGATTTTTAAGGTCACGGAGGTACTATAATAGGATGGGTGGCCTTGACCTAAAATCAAAGGTCACAAGGGCGCATTTGTGAACTTCGTTTCTGCATTGTTACTCAAAATTTAAGTTATGACCTTAATATTGCACAATCTTAATAGTCCTAAATTAGTCAGTTTAGAAAATGGCTAATTTTGACGCACTATCCAAGGTCACCACGTAGTCCTATTAGTGAACTTCGTTTCTGCATGATAACTAAAGATATTTTTCACCTAGGCTTTCATATTGCATAGGGGAATAATTTTCTATGAGTGCTAGATCAAGATCTTGAATTGGTGACCTTGAATCAATTCGCAAGGTCACAGAGCCACATTATTGAATTTGGTTTCTTTCTGCTTAATAACTGAAGAATTTTTGAGCGAGTTATTTTATTTTGTAGATATCTATAGTCTTCTATTAGGGCTAGATCAGCTTCAAAGAAAAGTGCTCTTGACCTAATTCCCAAGGTCACAAGGCCACTATAGTGAATTTGGTTTGTACATCCACTTTCCAAGGTCATGATTGCCCGATTTAGTATTATCAACTGGGTAATGAGCACCAACATAATGACGATATCGGCATGTCTGCTTTAAAAACAAAACTTGTTGTTGTTGTTGTTGTTGTTGTTGTTGTTGTTGTTATTATTATTATTATTATTATTATTATTATTATTATTATTATTATTATTATTATTATTATTATTATATACTTTTTACTGGAACCCAACCAGATGAGATCCCTTCTCAGGGAACCACCTTCACCACATTGTTACATTGTTTATAATTATAATTTGAAAATATAGTTTCATTCTGTTCAATCCAAATCAATTTTTTTAATCATTGTTATTATGATCATTATGGACAAAACTGTATTGTTTTGTTGTTAACATATCTATATACGTTTCGAATTTAAATTCCAATTTTAATTAAAGTACGTGGAGTATGCCACTTGGAACGAAAAATAAGTAGCACAAAGCATTTGCACGTGAAAACAAACACATTGAGATACTGTATAGTTATGATTTTTGCAAGCCTGAAATATTCTCGAATTTTTGAGAGTAGATCCAGATCTGGAATATGAAACTCGCAAAAATTTCAATCTTTTGAATGTCAAATGAACTTTAGCATGTCCGGGACATCCCTTGTTATTGGTGATGCATAATTCATACCTCTGTTTCCAACATTCTAATACAAACCTTGAAACACATGAACCCATTCTACTGTCGACAGTTTCTTACTCAATACAAGGATAGATAGATAACAAAAATATACGAAAGAAGGAAGTCCAACACCGGTCAAGCTCGTGCGAAATTCTCTTCTGGACTTGATTTGGGGAATTTTGTGCTTGGGAATATAAATCATTACACAGTATCTTATTCCTCTGTCTACATGGTTAGCAAATTTTTACTTTGCAGTGTATATTCATTTCAGTACTTCATTATTTGTTATCGCTATCGCATCTTTTCAAACCGATACAAATCCGATGAATATTTACGGAAAATAAGCATACCAATTGGTTCCTTTAGAATTGGAACTGATGAGTTTGTGTAACAACTGGTTCCTGTAGCATTAAATCTGAATGAGTTTTTGGGGCCACAGTGCTGGTCACTTGTTAGATCTATAGTGGCCTACAAATTGAAGCAGCGTTTAGTTATCTATCTTCCGCATGTTTAAATTGCAGATTATTTATGTTCGATGGACCACTGGCGATTCGCAACATTCTAAAAACTGTCAGTGATCGCATAAGCAAGAAGGTGGACATATACCTAATTTCAGGTATGGTAGATTTATGGCGAGTCAGGAATTTTAGAAGAAAGAGATCTTAAGAAAGAGAATACTTGTATTTATTAGTATATATTTATAGTGTTGACTTATCCACGAAAACCAAATTTTGGGCTGAGTTGTTTTGTTTCCAAATGGGGCCTATGGTCTGCAAGCCCTGGGGTGGACCCACCACATAGCATGAGACCGAATTTCTATTGGGACTGCCAGTGAAATGGTAATGATACAGTATGCCACATAAAACTTAATAACATTGACTCTACAGCGTAGTTTCGGGCCCTCGGGATGGAGTTACAAATCACCAATAGGAGAGTATGTATGTGTGACGTCATGATCCAACATGGTGGCATGACGACATTTAAAAATTTCCCCTGCATTATCCATTTAATAGGTCATAACCTATTGCATTAATTAAAAATGGCCAATGCTGATCTTGCATTTGATCTATCGAACCTGTTGGCAAGTTTAAATACAAAAGTATAGCTATATATAGCATAGGAGGATTGAGATCGAATAATAAAATAGTCCATATGAGAAGGTATCTTCAGGAGGATACAGCAGTTTCTGCAACAGGTCCAAATATATTTACCTTTCCAAACTCTTTATAGGTTGAAAGTTTGTAAACTGAAATTATGCAATGAGAAATTAACCCAGTAGTAAGAAACTCAGTGTTATGTTTTGTGTAATCCATAGGTGACACATGGAGCATTTGTATTTCCATACTGTTTTTGCCCTTGAATATGTGACAAATGCCACGATTTGAAATGCATTGTTCAAAACGGACCACGGCGTCTATATAGTAAATAGAGTTGGTTAATTCAAGTCTAACCATTCCAAGTACGTATGATAAATGTTACCACATCTTGCATAAGTCTTAGTTCCCATGACCAATCCCTGCATGGGGACATCTGATACGACATTATAGATTGGGCCTAGCTTGGACCACCAATAAGGTGCGTGGCCAAAAGTTGTCAATGGTCATTTTAGTTTTTCTCTGTAACAGGCCATACTGTGGTCGTCATCTTTGATGCCAGCCTAGAGCAACTAATTCTCTACCATTTGACACCAGGGGTGTGTTCAATATACCAGAACACTCGCGAGAACTTGCCTTCGAACAAAGAAAAGTTACAGAACGTTTTCAAATGTCTAGCCCTCTGAATACAAGGCAGATTTTGGGGTTCTGGGTGGACCGATCACTTGTTAAGATAATGTTTGACAGGCCTGGTCATATTCGGCGTGAAATAGGAAAAGGTGGCTTGGCTGAGATGCAATTAAAGTTACCACATTACCCAAGTCCTGCTACCCTTACAAATACCATGCAATAAACATGAATTTGGGGAGGTTCCATTAAATGAATAGGGTGTGGTCAACTTTCATTTCCAAATGTATGACTATCATTAATAGTTAGATCACGATTTTGATCTAAAAATACTAATTTTATTTGCCATAATTATAACTTCAAATCAGTGCACATGCATTTGCAATGCAAAATATTGTCCAAAACTCTGGAAACGTGGTTGTTTACATTTTGACAAGATAACTACTCGGAGCCATCGGATTGTTTCTTGGCTCGGAATGCCCATCATACAATTAGGACACCAGATCGAGGCTGCAGGTTATACTGCTTAAGATGGCTGCAGCAAATCAAAATTCCCATAGGCGACCATTATAGCACATCTCGAATACCTTTGGTCCAAATTAGCCAGTACTGTAAGCTACCGCTGCAACGCAGCAATCGCACCCCCGCTTTGTACTTGGCAACTGTCCTTTCTCCGTTGTTGGGTAGGTTACTTTATCCTCGGCCGTCTGACACGTTTCTGTCATCGGTTTGTTGTGCGTGGTTTTTCTGCAATCGTCCAGTTGCTATACGGAAATAATGTGGACACTGGGTGTTCTGGTGTCGGACCTTTACCCCGTGAAAAATGTCTTGAACAAATTCTGTCATATTTGCCTGCTTCATAATCTTCTGGTCGTCTTACCAAATTCAACCACTCCCGTTGTTTCTGTTTTTATTTCTTTGGAGGAAAACCTTGGAAAGCTAGGCCTTGCATCCAGGGGTATTTATCAATATACCCAGTTTGTTTGTGTCTAACCTACAGTCAGGAACTTTGCAATTGTACACTGTCATTGTAGCTTGTGTTTACTTCCGTCATACGTTGGAAAATAATTATCAACTTTGGCAATGTCTTTTCCCTGTACTTTAACTATGGCGCAATATGGCTGCTATATTGAAGCGACCTTACCTGCCGCAAGGCGCACCGGGAAATGACCCTGGCGCTGTAGCAATCCTAGCTATTTTGGACCTTAGGTATTATCTGAAAGAGAAAGCTTTTAACACTGGGGAAGACCATGATCACCAATTTAGTGAAACTCTTATTTACAAAATTAAGGGCCTTAACATACGTGATGAACATCAAACGATTCACTTTGTCCCACCTAAAAGCAATCATGTCGGATTTTTACCTGTCCACATTCGAACATTTTTTTCATGAACTTTAATTTTCCAATCACCCGGTAAAAGAAAACTCCCGTGATTAATTATACAAGTTGCTTCGTTTTATGATGGTTGTACATAGATTGAAAATATTCGTTCTGTATTTTTGCCTAAAACAATTTCCACCTCCCCAGTCAAACCAAACTCTGCAGCCCTTACCTTTTTATATTATACCTGGCTAGGTGTTGGCGATTCCAGGGTACAAACTAAACTTAAATTGACTCAGAATCCCATCGTGTGGCTGGCGGATAGCCTAAGAAGGGAAAATAGTGATCACTGTGGGTTATGCCATATTAGACTGTTTCTTCTAGAAGGTGGTCGTTACATCATACAGTTTAAGAGTATAGCCAACAGATTGAATAAAAGCCTTGTACACATTTATGTCAATGTACTTCAAGGGGTCATCATGTCAAGTTGTATTGCGATACCTTGCCCTATATGAAGAACCACGACGTTATCTGTATAAAATAACATTTACTCTTAGCCAATATTTACTCACACGTTTTTATCAGTACAACTGACAGTCGACATCACCGTTCAAAATCAAGCCTAGACAAGCAGTCACTTGATCATTGGTGTGCATATTTGGGATGGGAACCAGATCACACAAACCATTACCCGATTTGAATCGCTTCGAACCGTCGGTTCACTCGGTTCAATCGACATTCTAAGAATTTACTTCAGTTTTTAGAAGTTTACACGCATCAGTAAGAATATTTGTGCCGAGTATGGACTCGAACCTTAACGTCTACGCTTGCACCCATATATATATCTATAAAGGTTGGCGCTCCGGTTCATACGCCTTATTTTCACCACACCCGCTCCCAAAGACCCATTAGTTACGAATTATTCTCTCTTCAAGACCCCCTGTTTTTTAGTTCGCTCCACCTGGAGTGTGATTTTTTTAACGAAAAGAAACATACGATCCCTGTCTCGGGCCCCAATGTTAGCTCCCAAAGATCCCCTTCTTTTCGTTTCTTCATTCAGCTCTGGTTGGTGCTACATTTCATACTCAAAATGGGGTCCAGAAATTATATCAAAAAGCATATACATGTAGATTATTCAACACATCAAAAGACCTCGACTTATTAAGCTGAAATGAAGTTCTCGTGATCAATACGATATCGTACAGTAGAGAGTCTATAACTCCATGAGTAGGACCAAACAACTGGCATTAGAAGAGTTAGTTGTAATGGTGGTTAGGCCATATTCAAAAGATACATCAAAGGGAGAAACTGTCGCGCCCGAATACTCGATCAACAATATAGTGTTAGGCACAAGACGAGCAGTGTCAGTTATCACGTGACACTAAAAAGAGGGCATTTGTGCCTGATATGGGTGAAAAGGGCCTGAGTGTGCACGTCAGGATTGCTTTAAAAAAGCCTGGTCAACTGATCATTTTTGATTTTTTTTTTCTGATGAGAAACAGATATGTTTTTGGCCCCACATGTATCATACAATAAAATGGCAGCAAAGGCGTCTTTGCGGAGAATCAACATTAGCAACCCTGTGCAGCAGGGCCACTGTGCTGTGTTCAGTAGTTTCAGTCACAAGTTAAATATCAACAGGTTTTGATATCGCAGAATCGTGAGACCTTTCATTAAATCCGAGTACCTGCTTAATAATTTGTAAGCTAAAAGGATTTCAAAAACTTGGTTGAACCCTTGGTCAGGTGAATGCCAGCCTCGCCTCAGAGAAAGCCAGGAGAACTAATGGTTTTCCACAGGTTAATTTTGAATTTAAAGTTCAGTTCAGGATAAACCATGCCGAAAGAACTTAAAGCTATCCATGACTGCCATACAGCAAGCTAAGACGGCCAGTTGTTTTCCACAGGTGAATCTGTACATCAAAGCTTGGCCAGGATAAATCACGCCAATAGGACATAAGATGTGCATGGGAAGACGGGCTCACTTAATTCACTGTTCCATATGATATTTATATATATGTGTGATCAGGAAGCGTGTACCTTAGGTAGTTAGAGAGGTTTCTATTTTGACCGAAGTTTATGCATGTATCACATTGAAGGGCTAGTCTCCCAGTAAATAATAAATTCTGACTTCTTCAAACCAAATTTAAACTTCCAGAGAACCAAGTATTCTATGCACATATCTATAAGACTTTTTAAATGTAGCACCGTGTCAGAAAATAGTGAAGCGTTATAATCACACGCTAAAGCATTGTTGGTATCAGCACCCACATATGCCTGTTTGTCACAAGTATTCAGGTGAATCAAAACATCAATAATAAAAAATATTTAACAGGGCAGGAGAGAGCGTAAGAGCCTCGCTGCCATTTTTAATGTAAAGATGAAAAGCAGTACTAGATGTAGCAATGTGTATCAATTGTTTTGTAATTTTACACAACAATAAAGTTTGAGTTAAGGTTAATCAACTGTAAGATTTCAGGTGAAAGCTGTGAAGCTAGCGCGCAGTGAGACTGGCAACTTTGGATCTATGTTACCCATTTAATTTTTTTTTCACAAATACATTAAACCGCTATATTTTCTGTTTACTACATATCCATAGATTTGTATCCATAGGGGTTTTTTGCAGGATTGAATCTTTTTGAGATTTTATAGCATTTTTCGCACAAAAATTGCACTTTTTTTTTCAAGTTGAAACCAGAACAAATTTACAATATATATCCATGTCCAGGATCGAATTCAATGGGGAGTTATAAGTGTTTAATTTAGTCCTGAAAGATTATTCGTTTTCTTTCTATAAATGGCTCCAAAGGTCACGGAAGGGGCTGTCAAAAAAAAAAAAAAAAAAAACAGAAAAAAAAAACAACCCCCCCCCACACACATGGGAACCGCTCCTGGATATGATATTTTTCTTTTGATGTCCATTGATTTTAATGTGATGGGGGCATTCGTATGTTTGTGAAGTGAGAGACAAATTATAGAGGCTGAGCAAAAACATTTCCGAGAAAATCACATTCAAAGAAAAAATTGCCAATTCTTACGCATTTATGGCTGTGATATGACACATACTCATTTCTTCTGTTCCGTGTTTTAATTATTGTGAGCAAATCATTTATTAGGACTTCCTTAATGAAACTGTAATCAATTTAGAGTTCAATTCCACACATGCACTCTAAATTGTTTGCTTTCCTTGAATATGTTCTATTGTGACATGACCCCTGACCCTTAACCTCCAAGAAAATTATGTGATTATTTTATCTCACCCTGTGTTAATGATGTCAAATGTGGTCCTAATGGCTATTTATCTTTTGAAACAAATTCAATTAAAAATATAAAATGCCACCTGAGAATAAAATGTTAGATTGACTTTGCTAAACAGGTCTTGATAGCATCAGTATTTATAGTTGGTTTAAAACTGTGCAATACAGGCAAATATAAACACATTTGTAAGGGAATATCATGTCATTATCAAAAACATTTCAAACAAAATCCCAACTAATTGAAAATGAAAAGAGAACACTTCAACATTGTCCGAAGCCATTTGTTTGTCTATATTCCACTTGACCTTGACATTTGACCTTTCTAGGAAATCTATACTATTTTCCACCTGTATATCACATATTTTTTGCATATTGAACATGATTGTGCCTATTAAATTTTTCTCTTTTGAACACTTAAATATGGTAGGATAACAGTGAAAACCTCCAGACTTGATCTTGCCCTACAGAGGCCAAGATCACTTGAAAAGATGGCAACACACTTTTTAAGTCAGAATGTTATGATGCATAAGGATATAATGGTACTTTTGCTCTAACAGAAAAATCCCCTGGAATTACATTGGCCACAGCACTACTTGAATAGCTTGGACATTTCATGAATCATGTTTAAAATGGACGTTCTTTCCCCCGTTTATCCATTACTACCTTTGACGTCAGTTCAATTGGTTACATGAGCACACCCGGAGGCACTTGTATATCATTAATGAAGAGAATTCAGATACTTGCACAATCCCTGATTGTTAAATATGCAGACGGTGGATCTCTTTTTCATCGTGGTTACCTTTGGTCTCTGCAATAACTTTTACAAGAAACTTTCATTTCCTTTTCCTCAGAATCAATGGTGCTGCATAGAAAATTTTTAGGGGGGCCACAGTGTTAGCAAGATATCAAGTCTCCTGACAATAAGATATGTGCTTCCTATGGTAGTTCATCATTAATATTATGTCATGTATGCCTAATCTATCGGCTTATTTAATACCGGTTGTCAAACAAAATCGTTCTGAGTTTTGATACCGATATGCATGAGATCATACGTGACGCTCTCATTTCTGCTAGATACTTAAATAATGACTTTGACAGTTTTTCTTCTTTTTTATTTAATGTTATTTATTTTTTTTGGGGGGGGGGAGGGGGTGGCAAACAGTGGAAAGTTACTTTTAATGCAATCAAATATGCAGGTTTTTTTTCATTTTCCACAAAACGACACAAACCTTACCATCCTGCAGTGTTCCTTGGCGATTATGTCATCCCTGAAGGTGGCAATCATAATCGTTTAGGGATAACCCTCCCCCCACAACCTTAAATGGAATGCCCATATGATTTGAATCATGGACAAACAAGATAAGAAACGGCTGACTTTGCTGTTTAAACTCAAATTCAAATCTCGTAAAACAATAGCTAGATTATATAAAGCTGTGATACGTCCGATCTTAGAATATGGATGCGTTCTCTTTGATAACTGCCCATTGGATCTTAAAAATTCCCTTGAATCAGTTCAATACGAAGCAGCTCGTATTTGTCTGTGTGCTGTAAGACGTACCCCACGACCGACATCAACAACTTATCGAATTAGGCAGTCCAACTATGTCAAAAAGGCGTCAATACTTCAAACTGATACTGCTCTACAAAACTTTCAACAGGGTGATTCCGGCTTAGCTTTGGAATCTTGTCGCAGTCAATCCTGGTGAGGACACTGTTCAAGTTAGTTACTGCCGCAGTTTGACACAAATACAATTTACAACTGAGCGTTATGATGATTCCTTCCTACCCTCCAGCATCAAACTTTGGAATGATCTCCAGGATGACTTAAGCCAATCTGCTACCATGACACAATTTTAATCCAACCTGAACAAGTCTCCTTCTAAAAAGAAGCGGTCGTGGTAGTTAGGAATTTCTCCTGGAACATGTAGAACTCAAGGATTTCCAGCAACCTGTGGATTTCTTTGTTTACAGGTTTCACCAACTCATATAATATTGTGATACAGCCTTTGTTTGACAATATCATATGTGTTGGTAGAACCCATTAAGAAGGAAAGCCACATGATAATCAATATGAAAAGATTGAGATAGCATTAAATATGAAAGCCAACAAAGACAGTATAATAAGAAACTCATCTATTAAGCTAAGATACTAATGACAAAAGATAATGTAAAAGTACAATTTGCTGAGGGAAAACTGCCATATGTAAATAAGTTACAAAGTACATTGCTGATGCAAAAGTCCTTTTCAAAATGTGAAAAACAGCTCCAAATATGGGAACCAACTACAAATATGATTTCAGCTTCAGTATGCAAAAAATTTTGTTAGTACAGTAGCAGTTTATTTCCAATAAATGATGCAATGTATTTTGCTTATGTTTATAATATTCCATGTCATTGGACTTTAACAGGATCTCCCTTGGTCGCTTGATATGTGACAAATGGATAGAAAGATAACTGTATGTGATGCATAAGGATTATACAATTATCAATGTATATACTATGTCAAGAAGAAACTATTAAAATGCCTAATATAAAGAGATGAATTTGTTGACATGTTTGACTACATCTTTAGAGGAGAGTAACTGTTGAGATGAATATTATCTTTGGCATTGAGCACAGCATAAAGTGAGTATTTGTTTTGTGTGCTTAGATGTGCGTGAGTAAAATGGTTTGCAAACACATTACAACAATGTGGTTTAATTGTCAAGTACTGGGGCCTTCTAGTTGAAAAACCCTTTGACATTGTGAATCCTGGCATCTCATGCATTGGCATATTTGTTTATATAATGTTCGATGGTAGTTTGATCATAAGTCTATGTATAAAAATAGATATGGAAATATGTGTAACTGACATTGTATTATCCAATGCAACAATGAATGTACATGCCCTAATAGAATCAAGCCTTTTACTTGAATAACTTGTGGCACTAAATATTCAGCATTTCAATGAGTCATTACTCCAATACAGTATCATGAAGTGGCATCAGTTCTTCAAAGTTGGACAATGCACTTTGTTTAAGCTACAATAACTTGGGATTTTTTGCCCAGTTAACTACTACATGATAACAATACAATTATTAAATAGCATTGTGAGTGCATATGTTGACCAAGTAAATCAACTAGGATGTTGTGTATACAAGTACAATCTGATTAAGTAACAATTTAACTGGTGAAGCAAAGTATGAAACAGTCACGTGTCCTTCATGTGAGCATACGTTCAAGCACATAATTTATATG